>JBCJKE010441618.1:0-14988 GCA_039654525.1 Melibe bucephala | reverse complement strand
GAAGAAGAAGAAGAAGAAGAAGAAGAAGAAGAAGAAGGAGGAGGAGAAGAAGAAGAAGAAGAAGAAGAAGAAGAAGAGAACGTTGTAATGTCGGTCCAGTATACATGATGATGCAAATTTTTATGTAAATCATTCACGGAGTGAGTTCTTCTTTTCGAGAAAACACAAAAGCATTAGGCCTAGAATCCGCGAGTCGGAAGATTTCAATTAAACATGGCGGCGCCCATTCGGCGAAATCTGTGGCCCTCGCCCTTGCGAAGTTCAACGAGGTTTAGTACAGTTCCTACAAGATACTCAGTCTTCTTGTCACAGGCCTTTTCATCACAAACACACGCTGAGAGGAAGAAAAATACGTTTGAAAACCAAGCAGACGAATCATCGCAAGCCTCGCCTTTGTTGTCTAATAATGGACGGCTGGGTCGTTTCATGCAGTTGTACGAGGATTTCGTGGGTTTAACTGAAGTCAAGCTTGCACAAGCCAATGTCGTCGATGTAAGTCGGTATGAAAGGATATAAAATGCAAGTTATACCTAGAACTTAGATCTAGATGTATTGCAGAGGTAGAAGTTCCATTTAATCAGGTTATATTATATATATAAAATGCACTGTCACTGTCACAGAGAGATCTTCTAAGTCTCAAAGTCAGAGTCTAAGTCTCTATATATATTATTTTATATAGATCTAGATCTAGCTCTAGATTTGTCTAGATTTAGAATCTAGATCTAGCCCTTGATCTAGATTTTTATAGATACTAGATTTAGATAGATCTAGATTAGATCCAGCCCTAAACATAAACGTGTGTGAGTCTTGAGTTAGATCTATTTAAAAATCGAAGTCGAAGTGGTTTATTTGACTCGAGTCTCTAAATAAAAAACCCCAACAAAACTCAGTATACTATTGATCATGATGCTCTCTTATTGATATCCGGGGAAAAAAGCAACAAAACCCATCGTCAGTTATTTACTCTACTTGTTCAAACAGACTCACTCAAGTCAACAGAGCGTTATTGTCAACATGCTGCATTGAGTTGTTTCCCTTTTTTTAATTTTAACAGTTGAGCACATGGACACTGCGCTACACTCACACCACACAGTATTGGTTTTGTCATTGTTTCAATGTTTGTTTTTGTTAGGTTTTATCTAATACCTATTCAGTAGTTTTCGCGAGAGTGCCCGGTGGTCGGGAAGCAGCATAACCGGGCACTTTTAGTAAAGGTGGAGCGGGCACTCAGGCGATATTAAATATCAACCCTGCAGCTCCTTAGAGGTCCGATTTTCATTATTTATCTACCTAAGTTTTCAATTCTCTTGAAGTTTACAACACGTATATTATATTATATTGAAATGTTATTGTCCAGTTTGGACTCAAAGACCATCTTGCTGCATTTTTAAATCACTTTTTAAGTTTACAAGCCATGCTGCCTATTTCAAAACATTCAAAGACACCCATGTCCACAGTCAGACAGTGATCATTTTGTCGTGACAAAGGGAAGGACTCGAGTGCATTGTATTGTGTAAATTAGTAGACAGTCAATCATTTTAACCAATCACCTTGTTAAAAGACAAGAAGGCAAAGGCCGTCTAGCGTCATTGAACACCTGAGCATGTCTCTTCATCAGCGTCCAAATCTAGGCCACACTACCTTTTTCGTCGCATTTACGAATTTAATTGGCTGGACAGTGGACCAGCAAGGGGGGCATTCATTTGTTACCTGTTCCAGACTCAAAGGGGTGGGGGAAACTATTTCAAGTGAGCGGGAGGGACGCCTTTTGACACCATAGCAAACTCCTGAAAGTGCTCATGTTTACTTTATCTGTAGTTAGTTGATATTTCAGTGGGTTTTTTTTATTAACAACATGCCAACAGACTACTGGTCACTTTCACTATGGCGGCAGATGGCTTTGAAGGCGGGCACTTGGAGTGACGATTCTGATGTAGTGAAAAATAGGTTTCGTCAAAGCAGCAAGCGCTTAGGCGAAACGGGCATTCAGCCAGAGTGCATTCATACATGACAGCAGATCACATGTTAGGCATCTCGGGTTACCACAAAAGGCCCCGCCCAGTCTCTTGTCATGCTTGTAAGGGTGTCAAAAATAGTTGACCAACCAATTAAAGACAGAGTGAAACCTTACCCACCTTTACCTTGGCTGTATGGCCTTGCACCAAATTGGCAGTTAATTTGAAATGATTACACAAATGGGCACTACACTGGCTGTCTGGGAATCATTTTATTGTCCAACAGTTACAACGTGAGTTGCGTCGGGAAGACTAGACGAGTCAAGTGTCTATTGTTCTTTTATTTTTCGCCAATTGGTGTGAATCGTGAAATGCGTGTATGTCTCGCATCTCTTTTGTCAAATTGGCTTTAATCTCATTAGCACTGGCATGGTATGGCATGGTCAGTGTTCTGTCTTGCGTGTTATGACAGGTGTACTGTGTCTTTACAAGGCCTATTATTGTGATTTTTGTGAAAATGATCTTGCACTTGTCCGAAGTGAGGCCCAACCACTGTGCACTTAATGATGGAGTTTCAAATAGTGAAAATTCGATCAGAATAAAAAAAGCGTGCACTCAGGCAAAGCCTGCACTTGTGAGGCGTGCATTTGGGCGGCATGGACTGTACCTACTTTAAGTCGATAATGACAAGACAGAATTCACATGATCATTATAATCAAGGAATGAAGAAGACTGGAAAAAAATTAAGTGGGCTCACTCATCGGTGATCGAGAAGATGTACAAAGAAGAAAACAGCTTTCCTCGACTGCCCTGTATAAACTAAATCACATTTGGATTAAATGAAAGAAGTTAAAAACAACAACTAAAATATATCTCAACAAGTCATTAGTCAAATCCATGCTGCTTTACAACTGCCGTACAAAGGCTCTCACAAACTGAGGAAGAGAAAATCAATGCTTTTCTCCGAAAGCAATTAAGAAAGATCTTAAGTATATTTCCAAAATTACAAATAGATCGCTATACAAAACACCTCTTTCACTGCAACTATTGGAAGCTCGATGGAACTGCTTTGGTCACATTCTGTGAAGAGATAGAGAAATCCCTGCCAATAAAGCAATGCGAGCTTGTTACATCCAATGTTGCAATAGATTTAGAGGAAGACCGAAAACAACCCTCCCAATTGTACAGAACTGAGATCTCGCACTTATTTACCATCCACAAATCCATTCAAACGATCTTGCACTTATTGACCATCCACAAATCCATTCAAACAACATTCAATTAGATAAGATCACCTTACTCGCACAGGACAGAAAAAAGTGGGAAGATCTCACAGTTAGAATAAGGAAAGCCACTGAAGCATCCCAGACGGTGAACTTGAATTAAGTCAAAGTAAGTCAAAATCACGGGTTGAGAGTAAAAAAAAAAAACTCTACTTATTCTGTCTTTGTGATATTATAATATAGATCTTATACAATATATATAATATATTAGTTGTAGGAGTTTGGGCATTCGATATAATTTTTGAATAGTAGGCCCATATGATCGGAATTCAAGTCTATACGTTCAGTATAGGCCTAGGCCTACATATATATAAATATTTATATACATATCCTCCCGTTATACATCAGTTTAGTTTGGCAAGCATCCATCTCTGATTTGATTGACAAGTTTTACATTGAGATATAATCTAATTCAGATGGCCCTTGTTGTGAGAGAGGAGAATATGTTGAATATGACTGGCTAGAGGCAAAGAATCTGCTGTGGGGACCCATAGTGTGATAGTCCAAAAGAAGAAGTGCATTGTTATGAATATGTGTATTATTTGTTCAGTTGTGTTATAATAAATGCGTTCCTAATTCCCTTTTTTTTTTTTATCACACCTTATACAGGATGCCTGTTTTTTCTTGTTTTCAGGCAGAGAAACAGTTTCTTGATGTGCAGGAAAATCGGCGTGCCATGCAACAAGATCTTGTGCGTGTACAAACAGAAGTTCGTTCTGTGGGAAGTGAATTGGAGAAAACGCATCGCACTGATCCTGGGTACATTGACCTTGTCAAAAAGGAGCATGAGATTCTGCTGGTAGAAAAGGGCATGACCACTAAAATAACAGCACTTGATAAGGCGGAAAGAGACTCCTTCTCTTCACTTAGTGCTGCTGTACGAGAGAGCCATGAGAAAGAAAGAGCAAGAGCTGAGAGAACCAAGTATTGGTCCGTAATAGGATCTGTCATTGGAGCCCTAATTGGAATCACTGGTTCAACTTGGAATAACCGTGTTAGGCTGAGGGAGATGAGGGCTATTGTTACCGAGTCTAAAGATACGGCTTCTGAGTACAAGGAAGTTGCCTCAAAATTGTTATCCAGTTTATCTTTCTTACAAAATGTAACCAGTGAAGTCAGTGAGGATTTAGGTTTGAATTTGGACAGAAATGTAAACAACAATCAAGAGTCAGAATCAAACAGACAAGACATGCTACAGCATATTTGTGAACAGACAGACTTGATCACACAAAATATAGACGAGCAAGCAAATGTGATTCTATCAAATTTAAATGAAGTGAAAAAGATTTTAAGTGTGAATGCTGGCCAGTTTGATAACAGTAACAGTGTGGTTTATGTTGGCCCAGAGATGAAACAAATGCTGGATGAGACTAAAACAGATTTAAAGACTGATTCTATGAAGAATATGATTTCTATTTCTGTTCTAGGATGTTTCCTGACAGTTGGTCTTTCATTTTTGCTGGGCTTTGTGAGGGGATCTTAACAACATCCTTTTAATCCTACCAGTGGAAGTTTTCTCATTAATTTTATTATTTTGTAGGCATCTCTGTGATTAATGTGATTGTAGACTGATTTGTGCACAGTGCTTTCATTTAAAAGGCTGCCTCATATATCCCATTTTTATCATTTAAAAATACACTGTGTGAATTAAAACATGATAAAGACTGCTGTCCCTACAATGCATTTCCATTTATTGTAGAAATAAGTGCTGAGGAAAGTACAAAAGGTACTTTATATTATATCATATATATGTGTACATGATTTAACCCTAGAATTGTTAAAACATGATGAATCCTGGGGTGTCACAATTTATTTATTTTTAATTTAGCTTACTATTATTTCTAAAATAATGTGGCCGATCATCTGCCATGTCACTACAGAAGATTTTAATGAGCTGATCTGATTGGTCTATGATGATTCCAGGGTTAATAAAACTGTTTTTGAAATCCCAACTTACTGAATGAAGTTGATGTCATGTAACAATTCCAAAGCTCCACATTTTCATTACATCATTTTTGTAAATATTTGTAAAGGCCTTGCGCCTCAAATCACATGCTTGCCATCTCATCATATATAATTTATATAATATTTATATAAGATTTTAAAATGATAATTGTAACGTTTGCAACCTTTTTATATAAATATAACTGTCCTTAGTGTGAATGGTTTGACACTAGTGTTCCCTGTCTCTGTAGGCCTTGGGAATTTTGCCACAGGGCACAAGTACATGTACAATGTTATTGGTATTCAAAACCGGCATTGTGAAAAATGTGTACACTGATGACTGTTTCCTTGAATAAATATAGATGCTATTTCAAGAAGGTATTCGGGCAGTTATAATATAATATTATATAAATAACAGTTTTAGTTGCATTCTAGTGAAGAAGAGCACTTGTCATTCTTGCATAATTTTGGAGTTTTCATAACATTACACTGATCGAGATATTGATTTTGATTTAGAGCTAGAATTCTATTAGAATCTAAGTCTTGTGAGGACACTGGCATACCATGCACAAGATCTTGATGAAGTCTACGAAGGACTCATTGGAACAATTTCTTTTGGCAAAATCATCTTCTCTTGAATTTATTTACGGAACACTCTTCAGGGTTTAATAGCAACTTAATTTTCTTTTTGCCCATTCGGCAAAGGAGGTGAAAAAATCAATGGCCCAAACTTACTTTCAACTTGCCCAAAGTTTATATATTTTAGCTAGTGCCCAATGTTTAGTAAAGGCACAAACACATTCTCACCCTAGTTCACTTGTTGCACATGAATACAATTGAAATGCTTCCTTTTGCTTTTATATCACCAGTCAAGGCATCCAGGAAATTACGCAAGCTGTAGGCTACTCTACGCAAGCTGTCTTTGGTTTTCTTTTTTTTTTTTTCTCTTCAGCCCTTCCCTGGCCACACTGTTTATTGAGTTCATCCACCAAACACACATGGAAATCCCACCACAGTCTACATTATTTCAAAGTTTTGAGAGGGAAATTAAAATTTTGCTTTATTTTATTGTTTACTTTATTGTTTTTCCTCCAATAGTCGCGCCATCTCTTTTTAAAGACTTTCTGAGGAGCATGACAAGAAATGATCACTATCAAGAAATTATTATTCTAAAACTGTTAAGTAATAACAATGAACAACACAACTTTTGAAACAATGACACATTGACAGACAATGACACTGCTACTGCTATTAATAGTCTTTTGCCATTAAGGACAGGACTGTGCCCTTCTTACACCCTTCCCTTCTTTTAATGCCAGTCAGTTTCAGGTTCAGTCTTTTGGCTTCCTCTGGGTCTCTGGGCAACATCATTCCATTCCAACATATTTCCAAAGCTCTGGCTCCATTATAGTCTTCCACATTTGGCTGTTCCATACTCTGGAACAACAGTTTTGACAGTTTTTCAACTGTCGTGCTGCTCCACCAGTCTTTTATTTTATTGTTTTCTTGACAGAAAAATCTCTCTAAACTACAACTGTTGACATATTATATCAGGACTTCCACAAACATGAGAAAGTTGGGGAAAGTCCTGCCGTCTGTCCTCATCAGCAAGCTGTCCTTTACAGTTATCCCACCGAACACCCTCACTGCCTGTGGATTGATGCTCTGATGATACCTGTTGAGGAACACAACGCATGAAAGTCCTGGCAAGGAGGTTATGTCCATTCTGTCACTGTCAAATGTTGCCAGTCTCGTCCAGTCAAAAAATTGTAACTCCTTCAGGAAGAGAATTCCTGGCTGTCCCTCAGTATTGTTGTATTTTTCAACTTTGTCTGCCACAGCAGATACAGCGTGGCAGAACAGCCCGTGTCTTTCCTTGGACCTGGCTTTCATTCAGCTGACTGTCACTGTGATGGTTGCCCACTCCTGTCTCCTGGTCACGTTGAGGTCACACCCATTCTGCTGCAGTACAGTGCTGAAATGGTCTCTGAGAATGGTGACCACGCTGTTTCCGAAGGTTGCAATGGGCGGGGGAACATATTGTTTATAACAAAATATTGCTTAGCATCACAAAAATTGACCAGTTTGATTCCATTCTCATTGCGTTTTTCTTTCAAGTATCTTCCTTTTCCTAAACTGTCTTCTCCCTCATTTTTACCCTTACCCACTTTTGCATTAAAGTTGTCAGCTATCAGTCTGCCTGTTGTTACCGAGTGGTCCATGAGATTGAGGCAATCAACCCCATCTTGGGTTGAATTATAGAAATCAACAGCTTCTGGGACTGTTCTATCACCTCTTTGTTTAATCATACTTCCATCTTTGTGCATGGATGACAGAAGGATTAGATTCTTTTTGGCACCTGACTTAGTTTCCAAGATACAGCTTTATACATAGAGTGGATACATAGTTTCCGCATTGGTTCACCAGAACATTTCAACCCACATTTGTCAGGTATTGGTGGCGGATACTGAAGGAAGGAGCATTTGCCTCTCCAGGGAATAAGTTGCTCATCCACAGTGACAAATGGGCCTGGATTGTAGTACTTCTTTAGGGTGCTAAGAAACTTCTCCCCTCCCATACATCTCGAAATGGTGCAAAACACACCCCCTGCCTTTTTTCTGTTCTTGTTGCCTTGAGATCATGTTTTTGATTATTTTGTCCTCAAAATATCCCAATGCTATTGCTATTGGAGGACATTTGCCACTGACCAGGATCTAAAATCTGCCAGGAAAAATAAAAAATCTGGAGGACCTGTTGTGATAAGCCCTTTGTCGTCTTGTTCGCTAAAGGAATACGCAGAACCCTTCTTCTTGAGAAACCTGACACTAAATGTGGTCGGGTCCCCGACGTCGATCACCTGAAGAGAAGAGTTTAAGCATTCCAAAGTAAATACTCTAAAATCTTCAAGACAAAGCTGTAATCATTTTTAGCAAGCAAATATATGTATGCTTCCCCAGACCTTTACTTGATGTGTTGACCAGTCATTATTAATGAGAACAAAAAGCATCACATACACTCAGAAGAAAAACAAAACTTTTCAAGATCAAATCTTTTCAGTTCTTATGCAAAGAATAGTGATAAGAGCAAGTGATCATGTTTATTTGAGACAAAAGTACTCACTGTAGCATAAAAGAATTTTGTCACTTTCTGAATTCGACAGATGAGTTTTACATAATCCCCCACTTTTGGACAGTGACACTGGGATCTGTGCAAGGAAAAGAGACAAAGGAACATAATTATTATTATTACTAAGAAAGAGAACATACATTATTCTTGACCTTAGTTTATCAACTGTTCCACATAAACTAAGTACAAGAAAATTACATGATTGATGTTTTAATTATATTATAAAGTCTTACCCACTGCATGTTTTGATGATGGTACGTCATCTGACACTAATACCGGGGGCTCAACAAATGCCTCTCATTTAACTTTAACACTGTGTCGATACTGAGAATAGAAGAAAGCAGTAAGCATACAAATACAACATATATTTTCCTAATCAGTCACATAGATATTCTCCTAATCAAACACAGAACTAAGAGGCATAAATATGAAAACATAATACGCATCATCAAATATTTCGTCTCTCAAAAATAGAAATCACCTTGGTTTGCATTTGTGCACAGTGTAATGCCCAACAATGTCCAAATTGACACACTTGTCAATCTTCCCCTCCTTGCAGGCTGTGTAAAAACTGGCCAATCTCCTGGCCTGGATTACATACGGCTTGACCGTCTGAAATTGGTGGTACTTCCTGGTACTGGTACCAGGTATCACAAGAATGTCCTCAGGTAGCACCACCCTCTCCACACGGTACACGTGGATATAATGCCTTTAAGAGGCATTGTAGAAAATAAAGTGAAAAAGTAATTCAATTGTTATTAAACATATTCTAACATTTGAAATGAGTACTGTGTCTTGATGTAAAGTTCATAATGTAAAAATAAAAGAAATAATGTACTAAGCTCTTGTCAGTCCCACAATTTGAGGATAAGTAATCACACATATCCTCGGCACCTCTAAAACTGTGCCCCTGATTGGTAGCACGTTTCAGTACCTAGCTCATGTCCCCAGTCTCCCCATCGGCCTCCTCCTTGCCGTGCTCTGATCCGTAAAGGCACCTCTGGGGAGCTTGGGGTAAGAGACTCTCAGTCAGGTCATGAAAGCTTTCACGCCCCTGTGGTGTGAAAAGAGAAAAACTGAATGATGATTCAGTCAATATGCATTTATGAAACTAAAACTGATGAATATCATTAAGAAGTAAACTTGCAAGTTAATGTAAAACTTAGAGCTTGGAAAATTCTTTCTCTGATTCTCCATTTGTTTACACCATTCTCTCAAGAGTTGGCATTTATCTGTTGAGTTGGCTGGCAAGATGACGAGATCAATTTTCATCTGCCAACACTTCTCAATCACATGACCACTCGAATTACGGTATCCCCGATAATCACCTTTTTGTCACTTTTGCTTCTTGGCCATGGCACAACAATGGTTATGAACCATTCATCAAAATTTGTCATATCCATATTGCTTTTTAATTTTTAAATACATGTAGTTTATTATTCTTTTCGGGTACTTCACGCCGTGCCTAAACAAACATTGTTTTTGTCTTGAGTCGTCTGCAAGATTTGTCTTGTCAAAGTTCAATATTTTGTTAGGACTGACTTCATCCAGAGATGTCACCAAATTGGCAACATATCTTTCCAGAGTTTCAGGTTCAACTTCCTCTCTAGATCTCTGTGTGTTTAGGCATAGTCATGGCATGACTACTTTTGCCAAGTGAGGGAGGGACTATCTTTAGAGACTCTAAACCACCATGAGTCAATACTAGCCCCTTTTTCATAAGGTGGGAGGGGTGACTGCTGGAATTTTCCACTCAAGACTTTGAAGATACTTCATGGGACAGACAGAGTTGGATTGGCTGTTGTTGGAGGATCCATGAAGGCCATACATTTTATAACTTGGTTGTTGAACGGCATTTTATTTTTGAGGACTGTAGCACAGGCAATATAACCCTCTTCCACATGCTGCAAAAACTGGGTTACAGTGCAGCACTTGTACATCTGTTCTCCTTCACTAATTGTTTAGCAGCAAGCCCCATAAACCTATCCTGCCTCTTAAGGAGTTTCAGTTTCAGTTTCATATTCCTGGTGTCTGTATTATGGATCCCTTCATCCTTCAGGCTGGAGAGGTACTGAGGATTCACAAAACAGCTTGAGAAGTCAGAAAAAAGCTCCTGTTTTTCAAGATGTACAAGAGGCTGCTGGGACTCAAACAGGCAGACGTATGCCTTCAGGGGTGGAAGTACACTTGTGTAGAACTAGAAGGACAAAACAAGCCTCAAGTAGATGTTCTCTGAGAAAATGGCATCACATATTCTCTCCTTCCTCTCTTTGCCGTCTTTGGTGAGAGTCTTCCTAAGAAGCGAATTGCCTACTTTGTCTAGGTATGCTAAGTTCTTTGATGTCAGTGTCAGTTTCCTGGTGGTGACAACTTTACTAAGGATGTCTTTGGCAACCTTTGATGGCTTTGCATGATATGAATAGAAAATAATATATATATGCATCCATAAGCTGAAATGTCGTAAGGGCTACATCCAAAACAGACAACCATCGATGGGGCCCATATCTGGGGGGTTTCACATACTTGATGGATAAAATCAAGCAGATTTCATGGAGGAATTCCTTGTTGTCTACAGACCACTTAAAGTCTGAATAAATCGAGGAAAAGTCTCTCTGCAATTCCTGTGAATGTGGCATACAACTTTTTTGATGCATTGTGCGCATGGTGACAAGAATCACCATCGACATCAAGCAGATTTGGAGCGAATTATTCTCTAATACGAACTCCCAAACCAGATTTGGTTCCTCTCATGACATTATAGCTCTCCATCAAAATAGACATCAGATTAGTCCAACGAAGCTCTTTTTGGTGGCGGAAGAGTTCACCGAGGGCGTCCAGAATAGAGGAAGTGTCTACTTTAACTAAAGAAATTAAAGCCAAATGATGCACCACTATTTCACCAAATGAACAGTTAAAATTAAAATGGGACACAAAAATGGATAATACACGAGAATTGCTATTGCTCGTTGCCTTGTCGATATTTATTAAGACTGAATGAAGAATGTATTGCGGAGATCATGGAGAACTGTTTCTTCGATGGTTTTAGCAACACCATATTTGAGTCTATATATTGCTGAGGTTCTTTCACATTTTGTTCAGGGCCTGAATATCAAGGGCCACGTTTTTCACAAGATGAAGAAAATCTCCCATGACATTAAAAGTAAGTCCTTCCCCTGCCATGAAGGCAACAAGTTTGGCTTCACTGTTGGCTACCCTGTCAGAAACAGGGGTAATTGTCCTGTGAAACCTTTCAATCAATCCGTTTGAGGCAGGATGGTACGCCGTAGTCTTGTGTATTTTTACGCCAAGGTATGTGGCCATGTAACTCCATACAGCTGCATTTTTTTGCAGCGAAGCCAAATTTGTTGTGCAACCAGCAAATGAAAGACTTGTCATTTATGAGGGTTTTTTTTTTTATGGCAAGTGTTGGTGCAGACTTCTTGCGGGTCAAAACTGTCTCGAACATCGGTCTGATTAAGCTGTGGAGCGGAGGCTAACAGCAGGGCATCGGCCTCGAGGGCCAGCTTCCTGTAATCTTTTGTCGAAGAGGAAGCAAGGGGTATTCTAATGGATTTTGGTAGTTGGGACAGGAACAGATGACGAAAAAGGAAACACGGATGGTGATTCCCCAGTAAGGCTAACATTTCGTCCATCATTTGTGACGGGCGTCTGTCCCCCAGCCCGTGCATATTTAAGAGTATGGATGCGCGTTCATGCTCCGAAAGGCAGAAAGCTGACAGCAGAAAGTCCTTCAGTGTTGGATATTTGTTTGACTCTGGTGGTGACGTCAGTAAAGACAAGGCACGGTTGGCTGTCGCATTGTCGAGAGCCGCCACCACGTGAAAATACTTCGTATCGTCTTGTGTGATATGTCGAATGGCAAACTGTGCATCCGCTTGAGAAAACCATGCCTGTGGACTGGTTGTCCTGGATGTTGGTAGTTTGACGGATACAGCTTCAACAGTTTGTGACATTGTGCATAAAATGTGATATAAAAGTATTGCTGTATGAAAATGAGCAAAAGGTTAAAAAAAAAAAAATCGTTTACAAAGGTTCGTTGCAAACTTACGGGGTCACCAATGTAGGAAAACGCAAAAGAATACAGGCAGAGCAGAGAGAAACCCAACACGTCGTCTCACAATGCAAGTAGGCCTACATGTACTTTAATGAATGAATATCACTACACAAAGGCGGTGAGCGTGAGCTTACTCGCTGTCACGGTGTCATTGTGTGTGTGTGTGTGTGTGTGTGTGTGTGTGTGCGTATGTGTGCTTATGCATAGGCCTGCACGTATGTTGTCGCTACAGGCCACGTTTTTCACAAGATGAAGAAAATCTTCCATGACATTAAAAGTAAGTCCTTCCCCTGCCATGAAGGCAACAAGTTTGGCGTCACTGTTGGCTACCCTGTCAGAAACAGGGGTAATTGTCTCAACAACGGGAGCTGAGATGAATGCCATATGGCGGGGCCTTTTCACTTGATGATGCATTGGTATTGGCGGTAGAACTAGATCCAGCTTTTGGCCTTGGGGAGCAGAATGTGGCTCGGAGCCTAGAGTTTGAGTTACGCAGGCTTACCTGTGATTTATGTTTTACGGTCTGGCAATGCTGGGTGAGACAAGCCAGCCCCTTGCCTCCATACGAAAATTCTGTGTCACACTCACACCACAAAGAGCCACTCCCGGTTCATTAAGTTTCCGAAGGAATTTTGAATAAATAATCCCATCACATACTTTTTCCATCCAGGCCCAATTCTATTTGGTCTTGACACTGGAATCAATTTCTCTGGAATCCCCCCCCCCCCCCCCCCACCCTTTTTTCAATTTTGACTCAACGCGCCATTTTCAGAACAGACAAAGAGACAACGCTTGATTTTAAAGCTTCGAAAGTGCCTTGAGATAATCTAGATCCACTTCAGACAACGATCACGGTGAAAATGAACTGAACGAACGAGATGGGCAATTATCTAGTGTAGAAACAATTTGAAACAATGCTGTTTTGATTGGGGGATTGTGGGACCGGAAATGGAAAAGTACAGAAGAGTGTCGAATACTCGTCATACTCTTTTTGAAATGGTCTTGGGCCTTTCGGGCTTTTTAGAATGCACCCGGTTGACCTTATTCCGTAGGGTTCTTATCGGGATGTTGTAAATAGCCGATATGTCTTGCAAAGATACAGCTTGCGACCTGTACTCCTGCACAGCCTTCAACAGTGTTTCCTCATTGCAGTCCTTGTATCTTCGACTAATAGTAACAGGCTTCCTTTGGTTTGTACGGGGCATATTGGAACTGCGGTGTTGAGGGGGAAAATTGGTTATGCGTAGACAGAGAATTAAATAATCTTGATTTAGGCTAATTTAATAATATTATTTGGCTGATTAGAATTGTTACTGTTGTTAAATTAATATGGAAATCATCACAAAGAGACACACATTTCATTTTATTTATTTTAATTTTATTTTGCCCCCTTATATTTCCTTGTTAGAGGCTGGGGCAACTGTGCCTCTTACCATAGCAGTAGCAGGGGTGTACTATGGAGTTGCCTGTTATAATCTTTGGCTAAAGCCCATGAAAATGGTCTTTTTGATTTGCAGCCGCAAAAAAATGCAGATGACAGTTAGTGGACTCAGCTGTCAATGTCCAACTTTCACACCCATACAGGACTACAGACTATGGATTGGATAAGGGATTTGTAGAGCTTGAGTTTTGTTGGGAAGTAGGCCTATATATATATATATATATTTGCTCTTCCATATTTGGTTTAGTTTGGTCATTAATGCTTTTGACAATCATTGGCATGGCTATTTTTGTTCTTATTTCGGCCATCGACTTTCCATTTTTAGTCAGAGTGGCACCAAGATACTTAAAAGTGTTGACCTCTTCAAGCTGCTGTCCATTCATGCAGATCTTTGCTGTGGCATCTGATGTAATATTACCACTATTGATAAGGGGTTTGCTTTCCTCTGTGCTCACCTCCATGCCATACGATTTTGCACTTTTCGTCAGCCTATTGGTTAGATCTTGGACTTGGAGTTCGTCGCTCCCACCAATACAGTCGATGTCATCAGCGAATCGCACGTTGGTTATAGTTATAGTTCGACCGCCTATTGAGATCCTAGAGTGGAATCCATCTAAGGCATCTCTCATTATGTTTTCAAGGAACAGGTTAAACAGGACTGGGGAAAATAGGCAGCCCTGTCTGCCTCCAACGATGGTTTTGAAATATTCTCCAATCTGGTTGTTGAGGAGAACAGCGCTGCTAGAGTTGTTGTATAGCGCTCGAATTATTTATAGGAGTCCTTCTTCGATCCCAAAGTTTCTGAGAACCAGAGAGCCTGATTCCATACCCTGTTAAATGCTTTTTTGAAGTCAATACAAGTGTGGACCAAGTCCTTTTGATTTCGATGTTGAAGGTGTTTTTCGATTAGCATCTGGCAATTAAATGTTTCTGGGTTGTAGGCCTTATTCTCTTGGCTCTAACTCTAAGTCTAAATCCGGCTTGTTCTTCGGCTAGATGTTCTTCGGCTAGATGTTCTTCGGCTAGATGTTCTTCGGCTAGATGTTCTTCGGCTAGATGTTCTTCGGCTAGATGTTCTTCGGCTAGATGTTCTTCGGCTAGATGTTCTTCGGCTAGATGTTCTTCGGCTAGATGTTCTTCGGCTAGATGTTCTTCGGCTAGATG
>JBCJKE010441396.1:0-14995 GCA_039654525.1 Melibe bucephala | reverse complement strand
TTTTTTTTTTTTTTTTTTTTTTTTTTTTTTTTTTTTTTTCTTTTTTTTTTTTTTTTTTTTTTTTTTTTTTTTTTTGTCAACCTCAAACTATTTACAATCTGGCAAATGTTTGCGTATTTCAACGCGTCTCTGTTTGAAATCAATCCATGTTAATTTTCAATATGTCTTATGATTGATGGAACGGCATTGTGATTAGCTGTGTATGTTTATCAATCAAGCGATTCATTTCCGTTAACACGCAACAGATATTATACCAATGAAAGATATGTAGCTCATTGTTATTATCGTGGTTTTTTTTAACAGAGTTTATTGTTTATAGAGGTCTGTACGTAATTCGCGGATGTTTCACTTCATTGTTTTGGGGGATTTTTTAGCAGTTGTATGTGTATAATATACTAGATTTGACTTTAATTATATAGTACGACATACACGTATACTCAAAATGTTGTTTAATTCATTGATATGTATATTATGATCTCTTATGTTAAAAGTGATTTATGACAATGTACAATCAGTCTCAGATTTGCAAGTGTTTTTTCAGAATGTTTAAAAGAAATTTACTTGCGAATTTGGTATGATTTATTTGTTTTTTGCTTTTTTTGTTGATTAGTTGATGTTGGTATTTTTGTTTGGTTGGTTGGTTCTTGTTGGTCATAGGATTTTTGTTTCGTTTTTTGTTGGGGTTTTTTTTATCTTGTACTTGTGCTGGTGGTCACGTCATTTTAATTTTGACAAAATGTCTTCTTTTTTTTAATTTGTTTTGTTTTGTTTGTTTTTGGTATTTGTGGAGTTTAGTTAGGGGCTTTTCTGTGGGTTTTTTTTTTTGTTTTGTTTTGTTTGTTTTTTTGGGGGTTTTTTTTAGGAAGAATGCTAGCCTTTCACATGTCCTGCTTTGTAAATACTAGATTAACTTCACATTTACATTTCTCTTTAAAGTATTCAGAAATGTTGAGTGATTCTGTAATGTCACTGTGACACTACATCAGTTTGCTTTTGAAGAAGTTGTTACATTTACAGGACTTTATGACTTCTCTTTTCCAAGGGGGAACATGGTGATGTGCTTTTTATTCGTTTTGGTTTTGTTTGCTTTGTATGTTTTTTTGTTTTTTTCATTTTGCTTTAGGCAAATTTGGGTTTCTTCTCATGTTTTGTTTTTTGTTGTTGTTTTTTGTTTTGTTTCTTCTTTTAGTTTTCTTTTGTTGTTGGGTTTTTTTTATTGTTTTTTTTGTTTGTTTTTTTTTGTTTTTTTGTTTTTTGTTTTTATTAGGTGGGGTGTCAGGTGGGGAGTCGTTTGGGGTTTGTTGGTTGTTGTTTTTGTATTTGGTTTTGTGTTGTTTTGTTTTTGTTTTTTGTTTTTTTGTTGTTTTTTTTGTTTTTTGTTTTTGTTTTTGTTTTTTTTTAGGAAAGGTGTGCGTGGGGGGGGGGGGGGGGGGTAAATCTATATTTGGGTCGTTTTGGGGTTTTATTTATTGTTGGCTTGTTTTTTGCTTTGTTTTGAAGCTTTTACACTATGGGTGGGATAAGGTATCTTTAGCTGGATACAAAATGTACTTTTCATAAACCACGAAATTGTTATTTCATGAATATTATTATAATGTATGAATAATTATAATGTACAATAATTATACTTATACATTGTACATGCTGTGAAAGAAAGATAATTAAAACAATGCTCTATGTTAATGCCAAGCTGTCCACGCTTGGAAGTTCTGATTTTTTGGTTCATTTTTTAGTAGTGTGATAAAATAAATAAATAAAATTCCACTCTATTATTACCCAAAGAGAAATTTGTCTTTTGGTTTTTAAACAAAAACTGAGCGTTAGATACAAGAGCAGCACCACAAACAGTGGCAATTAGTGTAAATAACCTTGCCAAAGGATTAAATCATAATGTCTGCAATGGGATTCAAACCCATGACCTTTCAGTTGCGAGACCAAAGTGCTACCGCTGAGCCACTGTGATGAGACCTTGCCCTAGCCTAGTTCATAATGTGTCTACTCACAATGAATGAGGAATTCAGTCTCTGAGTCAACTTTATATTCAATGGCTTCACCAACCGGGCCACATTATTCATGGGGAGCTTCATGATTTTAACTTACTTTGCACATTTCTCATCAATGCTTTATCTGATAGAGGGGGTAATAGTATGGAACTTTAACTTTTCTACATCAAATTCTATGTACCAAGTTATAGGAAAAGAACAAAACAGTAATAATAATGAATCAATTAACATGCACTAACATTTTAAACTCTCCTATGAACAAAAGGTAATTATGTCAATATGAATATTAATTTTATGAGAAACATGGTGACAATATCAAAATGAAACAATCCTAGTCCTATAAGTAAACATTTTGTGGAACACTTACAATTAATGTAGAGACAAAATGTTTCCCCAATTATTAATATATATAATAAATAAAATGTGGTTTTCAAACTATCAAAAAGAAGGAGGAAAAGGGGGGGGGGGGGGGGGGGGATTCATTGAAAAAGGGAGATTATAAAGATTCATGATGTTCACTTAAAAAACAAAAAAAAACAAAAAACAAAAACTAAAAAAAAACACAAAAAAAAAAAAAAAACAGGCATAAAACTCATTTTGATTTTAGGTGTCTGGGCTGACTATCAAATAGTATGGTATATCTCGCTTTTTCAGTTATGTCCATAAGAATATCTCATCATGTTACGCATTTCGTTAATACTGCTGTGTTGCTGTGTTTACTTATCATTGTTGTCTTTATCCTCAATTTCAATGAACGATGATTAAAAAATATTAGAAACCTTCAAGTTCTGTTGGTTGGATGACTATTTCGATTGCCTTGGGTTTGAGTGAAGTAAATGCGTTTAGTATGTTACGATGCATTTGTCAAAAAGTTTTGAATTAAATTATCTAAACATTGAACACAGAGAAAAAAAATGAAAAAATAAAAATAAAAAAGCTTCACATCCTAAGGTACATTGCCAATAGCATGTTCACTTCAGCAATCAGCATAGATGCTTATTAATTGCCTACCAAGACATTTTTCAATTAAAAATTATGCAATGCTGTTTACATAACTTCAAAAATAATTTTCCGCAATTCAGCAGGACAATTATTTTTCATGCAATAAGGCCTATTCTAAAGCCACTGTAGAGTTATAGTATGAGCATGAACAAATTAAAAATGAGGAAGTGGAAAGACGTTAAAGAAACAAATTAAGAGAGCGCACACAGTTACTGCTGCAGACATTTTTCTTTCTCTCCATTTTGTAGTCCTACATTTATAGCTTAATTCATGATAAAGCCTATAAAAATTATTTTTGCAATTATAATTAAAACAACGATGCCAATAAAAGTATATCTTCTACTGTCATTATCTAATTATGACTTAAGCCAACAAGAGATATGATAAAAATTCCAAAGTCTTAGCTAGTGGCTATATACACTGTATCTCCTTTTTTGAGTATCAATAACAAAACAGTAGCAGTGGATTTTTCTGACTGGCTTTTGACTCAATTGAGCAATTTGCCATTTTCGAGGCTCTGAGAAACATCAATATCCATGAGACCTACATTACAATCCTACAAAACATACACAAATGCTACAGCAAGAATACGTTTAGATGGACAAACAACGGATGAAATCCAAGTAAAAAGAGGGGTGAGACAAGGAGATCCTACATCCCCCAAACTATTCAATTTCAATGCGGTAGTCGAAGAAATATTCAAAAGAGCAAAACTAAAGAATGGCATACTCATAGAAGGAGAAGAAAGGATTAACCTAGGATTCGCTGACGAAGCTGCGCTATTCACAGAAAACGCAAAACAAATGGAAGAACAACTGAATAGCATAAACGAAGAAAGCAAAAAAGTAGGTTTAAAAATACACAGAGGAAAAACCAAATACATGACCAACTAAAAAAATGAAGAAAACATAAGGATAGAAAGTGATGTAAATGAGAATGTTCAAAAGTACAAATATCTAGGCCAGACAACATATTTGAAAGACACAACAAAACAAGAAATAATGGCAAGGATAAGAGCAGGATGGAATTGCTTCGGGAAATATAAAGAAATACTACAAGACAAATACCAACGACACTAAAGAAATGAAGATTCAACCAATGCATACTATCAACACTAACATTGGATGTCAGACATTGTCCATCACAAAGATAACACTCAAAATATTAAGAACGATGCAAAGGGCCATGGAAAGAAAAATGGTGAATTTTAAGATTAGCGATAAGATACCATGCGAGACAATACGACATAAAACAAAAATTATAGACATTGAAACATACACATATTAAAACAAAAATGGGCTTGGAGCAGGACATGTAGCAAGACGAGAGGACAACAGATAGAGTAAGAAGTGCACAGAATGGAAACCAAAAAGAGGTAGAAGAGCAAGAGGAAGACCACAGAGAAGATGGAAAGATGACGTCGTATAGATAGAAAGCAAACAATGGATGAAGAAAGCAGAAGACAGAGAATATTGGTGATTATCGGCGAAGTGCTACATTCAACAATGGATGGACACAGCCTGAAAGTAAAAGTAAAAGTAAATGGTGGATTGCATGTAATATGCCCAATTCAGAATCAGTGACTTTGACAGTGTATATACAGTTCCCTGTAGAAGACCAGAGATTAAAGAGGAGGAGAAATAGGGAGTTTTCACACAATTTAACATAAAGAAAAAATGCTATTAATAATAATAAGTTAGTGACCAATCTGAAGTGACCATATTATAAAAATGATCAAATATCACATACCTTTCTCCTTACAGGACTAAAAAGATGAAAAGATTGAATAAAGATGATCAAGATGAAAAAAAAACACCAAAAAAAAACACCCAGAGTCAGAAGAACTGGAACAGGGTCTAGACAGGGCAAGACAATGGGAAAGAGGAAATGAGACAATGAGAGTACAATGTCTTGATAATATGTTATGCAAGTAAGAGAGTTGGCGGGCAATGACTGGCCTAAAAAAAAAAAAGAACAGTATGTATCTACATTGTGAGGTCTTATCAATGAAATAAAACCATGGAACAAAAAGTTGTGGAGAGACTATAATACAAAACAATACAGTCAGTCAGGGTTGTAATGCACTTTGACCTGTGCACAAAGTTCCTGAATGTTGTCCTCATGCCTTTACACCTACATGCATTAACTGAACCTGTAAAGCATTGCAATGACCAGGAAGAACCAAATCTTCTTTTCGTATTAAATTTTGTTTTACATTTTCGTAATTACATTACACTTTTTACTTTTCCTTGACATTATGTATATTTTTTTATTTATTGCTATTAAATGATGCCGTTTGCTGAATATTTTTGCTTAATATCACAATTTTACAACACAATATAAGTATCGGATGGAATAAATCAAAAACACAGTACAGATCATGAACTACAAATGTGTAATTTATTATCAGTATTATTGTGTTTGTAAAGACAGAAAGAAATACATGTCATTCTGCAGCAAGGAAGCGTGATCAAAGAGGCAAAACTAATTTGACTATTACATGTATTACATTTCCTAAAAGGTGGCTTACAGAAACCAATTTTATTTTCACTTAATCAAAACAAGCAGTTTTTGCATTAAATGATCATAGTACATTGGAATCTTCCATACAAATAGAGAACAAATGTATAGGTTGCTGGTAGCAGTGCTTGAAGTCTTGATAATGTACGTGCATATATTATGTTGCTTTGGGGTTGCCAGAGTTTTGTTTGTTGTTCTATTTTGTTTTCCTTTTTGTTTTGTTTGACAGTCATCCATCCTTAATAAATGAGATACAGCACCTAATTCTTTGAAAAACGCATCAGACACACCTGGCAACCTGGTAAGCTTATGTTGACATTGGGAACATAGTCAGTAAGGTGAAGGGTCACCATGATCCACCAGTATGCATCTTTGTCTACAAGACTACAAACACGTCTGGCACATTTTTCTTTCCCAAAATCAAACTAAAAAATTCCTGCTTTGACCCTCTTTATTCTGTTTATTATGTTTCTCAATGATTAAGATTTTTTCTTCTTAAATTATGCTCCCCAGGAAAATGGCATTCATATGGAATACGATCAAAGGGACATAAATCAGAGAATTCATGCCACAATTTTATCATCAACATTGGCCGTTTTTAAACGTTTTGAAATAACACCTTAATACATAAAGCCACGCAGTGTGAATCAAATTGTTTTTTGTTTTTTGCTTTTGTTTTTGCTTTTGATTTGTTAACTTAATTTTGTTTTTGGTTTGGAATGTTGTGTGATAGTGATGGTGGTGGTGGTGGTGGGGGGCCCCCCCCCCTTTTTGTTTTTTGTTGGTTTTTTTTTCTTTTCTTTTTTTTATTTATTCGCTTTTTGTTTTGTTTGTTTTTTTTTGCTTTGTTTTTTGGGGGTTTTTTTGTTTGAGTTTTTTTTTTTTTGGTCTTTTAAATATCACAGATACATGGCTTGAAATCAGACCTGTAATTAAAGGAATTGAATCAAGCCACATGACGTTAAAAGGTTTAAATAGGGATTCACAATGGAGAAAATGAAAAAATGACAGATAAAGGCAAGTCTCTCATGACAAAACATAAAGAATAGTATGCATTATAATGATAAACATAGACTTCAAAATTGCATTATATTATTATAGATAAAAATTTATGACATAAAAGAAAAATACAATAAAGAAATCAGCTCTAAAACAAATATTTCAAGAGTAGAAAATAACCAAAACTGATAGAGGTAAATGAAATATCTTACAATACAAAAGGTTTGTGAAAGTATGAAATGCATTATCACAAATGAACATTTACAGCTTGATTTAGTTGAACAAAAAGAAGAGCGCCTCTCTCTCATGTAAAAAGACTTCATACAAAATATAAAGATTGATAAATGATTTCAATAGTACAGATTACATGAATATAAAATGAACACTCTATTAAAACCCACTATTTATGTGAGAATTAACATAAAGTTTGAAAGTAACAAAATCATTGTACAATGACATGGGAACTGGAAATCAATGTCTATCCCTTCAAAGTGTACCTTTATTGTTAATATTTTTAAAAATAAATTTTATATAATTAGTTTTGCTAAAATCTAGTAATTATTATTATCACATTAAATTTATGTCATACAGTAAAATTGAAATTTAATTACCTAGCATTCTGTACACATCATTTCATACATTTACAATGATATCAAAAGATTTTGATTGAAGACTTATTTTTCATGGAAGGTGTTCTAGGTCGATGAAAGTTGTCCAGATTAGAATACAACTGTGCCTCAAGCACTTTCTTGTCAAATGTATCCGTGAGATATTTCTCTTTTATGTCGTCCCGCAAGGTTTGACTCATTTGCGCCATTGCACGAGTCTGAGTGATGAAGTTCAACAACAACAAAAAGAAAAAGAATGAACAACTTTTATGTAACAGAAAATTGTAAGTAAATAAATATCTTGAGAACAAATGAACAATTTTTGAAAGAGAAATAAGAATTAAAACTATGAACTCAACAGTTATTTCAGTAAGTCAAGAGTTGGTTTGTTGGTTTTTTTTTACTTTTAATCAGTTTATTGCTATATTACTGATTTCGAAATCCAATTCAAAAGTGTCGCCAGGCTTTTCTTTTTTCCTGAAACATATCAGAACTGATTCAAAAAAGCAAAACATTATCATTAAATCAAATTTAGATCAAACTGTAAGACCTTAATTTACCTGTGCTACCTGCCTCTCTTTTTCCTCAATCAAATCATCAATTTTGCGATCTTTTTGGACCAACGAACGCTCAAGATCTTGACGCCACCTTTCCACTTCTTTGTGGATCCTGGAATATACATTTAATTCATATATATATATATATATATATATATATATATATGTATATATATTGTATTATATATTGTATATAATCTTGTCCCAAAATGAGAATTTTTAAACAAATGAAAAGTTGACTGAAACTATAACGAAACTTTTTCTTTATAACAAAGCAGCGGTTGTTGCAAATTGAAATGAAAAAAATGTACCATTATAACTTAAATTAAAAAAAAAAAAAAATGTTAAAAAGGGTGAGGCAAAATATTTTTGGGTTGATCTGGACATCAAATCTTCAAAAGACATACTTCTTAATGTTTTTCTTTTGCTCCAGCTGTTTTTGAGTTCGGTTTTTCTTTGCACGCCAAGATTTCAATTCAATATTTCTGTTGACCACTTCTGAAGCTTTTTCTTCCACCTGCATGAAGAGCATTAAAAAAAAATCAAACACACAAAAAAATATTTACAACAGCATATTATGCGAACTTCTTGTAGCAATCACTCGGCACTCTTCGGTTTGTGATGTCCTGCCACCATGATGGACTGTTATACTTGCTTACAGCAGAACATAGTGGCGAGATAAATTTTAACACTCTTTGCCATCTAAGTTTAATATATACAAGAACTAGGTTTAGATCTAGATCTTGAAATTTTTAATGAGAAGAAAAAATATAACATCCTATACAACATAGTGGACTGTCACTCGCAATTATTCACATTTCCCAAACACAATAAAATCAGGGTACAAAACATGCTATTTCTATTTTTGTATTTATTTCAAAGGAAAGCACATGGTGAATAAAATAACAAAGTTGATATCTGTGCAAGAACAGGATCTCACCACTTTCTTGTGTTGCAATAGACCATACCGCCATGCTTCCATCTCAGCTTCAATTTTACGATGAGCACTACGGGCCCTTCGTAATTTTAATTCTTCCGCTCTCCTGGAAATATAAAAAACAAGAAAGAAAGAAAGTGTTAACAAAAATACGATCAAGCCACCGTTACATTTCATACCGTTTTCTGACCTCAATCTGTAATTTTTCAGTGTGTTACATCATTTTTGAAATCCAATCTATGATTTTTTCGACCATTTCATAATTTTTGTATCATTAATTTACCTTTGCTCCTCCAACTCTCGGTTTCGTTGTTCTAATATGTGGCACAAATTGGTATCAGCTTTGCTCATTCGTTGTTCCATAGAAGATCTAATTATTTTGTTGTTTTGTCTGTGAAAATAATTAACCAATAATTAAATCATGAGCACTCTCATTGTTTTTCACAGCATGGGATAATACTAATAATAGTAGTAGGCTGTTTGCCCCAATGTTGACAATCTTGTAGCAATTGCATTGCTCTACCCAGGCTAGTATTCTAATAAAAAGTAGGGATCACCAGACACACTCCCCTCCCCTCTGATCTTTGCCTCTTCTACTTGAATTCAGAGTAATGAACTCATCAATAAATCTGAGGTACAACAGGCTGTAGGGGCGAATAAATCAGAAAGGATTTTTGGTTAGAATTGAATTTCGCCAGGGTGACGGCCAATACAGTAAAAACAAGATTAAATGGCTTTAGTTTAAGCAGATAAAGGTGGGAAGGGTGGTGGGAAAGAGAGAAGTGGAGAGTGTGGGAGGATGTGAAGGGGTTAATTTCAGCACTGCATAAAATAGGTAAAATATCTTATTCACCTTAGACTTAGAGTTTACAAAATTAATTCCTTTGCTTCATACACAGTTGTTCAAATAATAGTGGAAAGAAAAAAAAGGACAGAATTATGTTGTACCAAAGCAAAACTGAAATTGACATTGACTATCCATGGTATGTATAAACTTACTTTTGCATATCCTGAACAGCGTGTAAACGTCGTTCATGCAACTCTCTTTCCATCTGATTATCATAGAATTTTTTCTGGAAAAAGAGATAAGATGAAAAAAGAAAAAGTGATAGAGCTGCTGAGGATATGCTGTCATTTCAGTTGCATTTTTCTCTCAAATAATGTTGGAAAAAAGTCTGGCAATAACTGCAAGAAAAAGTCACCAATGCCCATCAGTGATGTTAAGTATCATCCTCATCATCATCATCAGGCATTAAGAGTGTGTCATTGGACATCCCGCTGTTTTCCATTCCTCTCTATCCAATGACATTTGTTGCTAGTGCTTTTCATGTGTGTCAAAGTCGCCTCTCCATTTGCTCTCTTGTCTTCCCTTACTTCTTTCTGTCGGGTGATGTCAAAATGGCAGAACTTGATGTCCATCTTTTGTCATTCTTCTATATATCACAACCCATTTTAATTTTTAGATTGTTGATTGTTCTAATGATGTCTTGAAGTTATGTTATCTATCTAATCCATTAAGCTATTTTGTGATCTTTCCATGAGATTCCTAATATAATGCTTGCATGTGCTCTTTGAATTATTCTTAGTTTTAGTGATCGATTCCTTGTGAGATTCCATGCTTCAGCCTTATATTATGTGACATTTGCTAGGATGCATTGATTTTAGACATTTTTCCTTCAGAATGATTGGAATCTGGTTGTTCTTAAATATCATCCTGTTCATTTGTCCAAAAGCTTGTCAATCTAGTGTTATTCTTCTTTCAATTTCTTTTTCTCTGGGTGAGGTTTTTGCCGATATATGTTGACCAAAGTAGATATAATATTCTACTTTTTCTATATTTTCACTGTCTATCATGATTTTTTGGTAGTCATCTCTCTATAATATAGTCGTTTGTCCTAAACTTTCTTTTTCTGTAGTTCATATGAAGACCAACTTGTTCGCTTTCTTTTGCAGATGTCACATCCAACTTTTTTTGGCCTCATGTGACTTGAGAGCTTTTTCACATTCTTGTACAAATGGCTGATATCCCTTAGCAATTCTTGTGTTACGTTCCTCTAACATGGCCTTTGACAGTTTTTAATATCATAATATTTTTTCCATTTAAAAAAAAAAGTAAAAAAAAAAAATAATCAAATGAAAAAGTTAGAAAATGTATAGGAAATGAAAGCAACACTTTTGACAGAACAAATCAAAGCAAACGCTAGTTTACTTCTGCCATATTGAATAACCAAAAAACAAAAAAAAACAAAATCATGGACGACAAGTAGAGGGGGGAAGAGAAGGGGGATGAACTTGCAGATAGTGGAAGATATTGAGAGCTGGCTCAGAATAAGTGTGGCACAAGCAAAATGACTTGCCATGAATCGTCCTGAAAATCAATGGTCTGTCTAGGCGGTTGTTATACTAGTCTTCCACTGAAAGCCTCTCCATACGTATTGAAATAGAATGGCATTGCTTTCTTGGCTAGCATTTCAACGTTTCATCACAAAATGCGGTCAAGGAGATGACATCTGTGTTCAAAGACTTGTTTGGGAAAAAGGCTTCTTTCTATATATACCCATACAAAGATTTATAAGTTATCATAGTTTCATATTCTTATATTTTGTAATTGTCTTAACATTTTCAATTGGTGGTCAATAAAAGATGCCCAATCTGACTTACCAAGGCTTCCTCATGCATTCTCATGTCTTTCCTCTCACTTGCACTTGTAAGCTGGTGTGCCTGTCTGGCAAGGACCAGTTGTTTTGCTTGCTCATCTTCCATTTCCTTGGCTTTCATATTCTGCATCTATTTACAATAAAATATGATATGAAAAAAGAATCTTTTATTTAAAAACAAACAAAAACAAACAAACAAAAAAACAACAACAAAAAACAAAAAACCCAAATAAACTCAATTCATTAGTAGAGGTGTAACTGGGCAAATAAATCATACAGTAAAAGAGGATGTCAGTGTTATGAATTTTGCATTTCATGATTAGCAATTTGGTAACAATGGATTTTGTCAGATCAGTACAATGGACAAGAGCAGGAAGTAAGCAAGTAAGC
Source organism: Melibe bucephala (assembly GCA_039654525.1). Taxonomy (NCBI): domain Eukaryota; kingdom Metazoa; phylum Mollusca; class Gastropoda; order Nudibranchia; family Dendronotidae; genus Melibe; species Melibe bucephala. The sequence continues at coordinate 3,322 of JBCJKE010441396.1, read as the reverse complement.
AGATGTTTAAAAGGAGTCAATAATATGAAGTTTGACTGTATAACCCTTGATAAGAAGATTTTTTTTTACTTCCACCATCTGTACGTCCATAAAGTACATTACGTACAGGTTATTCCATTAAATACTATGCATAAACTCATAAATATGTAACATAACCAAAGGTGACATGAATTTTTACCTGAATGTCTTTCATGGCTGATTCTTTCTGGATTTTCTCTGAAAGTCTCAATTCCTGCAGAGATACAAAACCGGAGCATTGAATAAGTAAGAATTCTAAACCATGGTTTTAGAGCATAATTATAAACAGAAAAGAGTAGGGAAATGATTATTAATAACAATTTCAATATATTTATTCAGCTATTTGTTAGAGGAACATATGATTTGCAATCTATTGCCATTTTGCACAGTTCAAAAAGTACAAAAGGAAACTGTTGTTATGTTAATAATATGAGTAATACTAAAACATAGGCTATTTCCATTCAAGGCATCAATGCTTCAATTAATCTAAAATGTTTATGGACATTGTCAAGTGCTTAGAGTGAAGAATGTATACCAGCACCCCAAACATGTCCGCTATTCCCTCTTTCCATATTCTTTTCTTTGTTCTCTTTCTCTCTCTCTTTGTCTTTGTCCATATCTTTGACTGAAACTGATTCCATGGATTTCTATAACATATAATTGTTTAGGTTTTCATTTGATATGAACCTCCAGCACCATCATCACTCTGTGGGTAGGAATTCATGCTTGTAGTTCATGTATTTGCACAACTTTTCCAAATGAAAAGAGGATGTTCTCAATTTTTGTATGACAGGAAGAAGGTTATTTCTTAGGGTTTTTATTTCGTTTGTGACGGTACAATAGAAACTGGGTGTCTTTCATATTGACAAAGGTGGGGATTTTCAGGCAGTTGTTTCAGCAAAACATCCGTTTTTACAAGCCAACTACCTGAGCTATACTTAAGGGAATTATTTAGACTCTTAGAATGCTCCTTCAAAGCATCTAATGAAAAGGGTTATTGTATACTGTTAGAAAAGGGGAGGAAATTTTTTAGATTCATGTCTGCCTAGAGATTAATGGCATAAAATTCATCAGCCTTCATTAGAGTGTCCTTTGTACCTAAACTGGTCCCAATATATTGTAAGAAATCCCTTTACCTGCATTTGCTGCTGTTTCATGGATCCAGCTTCAGCACGATATAGAGATTCTTCCACTGACTTTCTTTTTAATTCTAATTCCTCTTCTTCAGCAGCAATTCTCCTTTCCTTTTCTTGGTTCTAAAAATGGATAGCATGTTCAGATTTCAAGTTAAACATTTCAAGAAATTTTTAGACAAAAAATTAAATTTTGCTGAGGTAATTAGAATGTCCCAGTTGAAAAAAGGGAAAGGTGAAGAAAATTAAAAAGAAAACATTGAACATGGAATTTTTCAGAAATAGTTCTAAAGATAGTCCTTTGTATCAAATCAAAAGAAATCAATAAACAAATAGATGTAACCTAAAACAGTAGACATCTCTAATAACATTTTTCTCTACTTCATACAATGTGCACCATTCAAATAAATCTTTTCTAGTCATAATGTATCATATGAGAATAGATTGGGGTTAGATTGCTTGTTTTTTGTTTTGGGGTTGTTGTTTTGTTTTGTTTTGATTTGCTTTTTGGTTGGGGGTTGGTTGTTTAGTTTAGTTTTGTTTGTTTTTTGCTTTTGCTTTTTTAAATGGGTTTTATTTGTTAATGATAATAATCAGTCACCTTTTGAAGTTGGTGAAAATGAATAAATAAATATAGCACTTGTTTGCATTGAATAATATAATATATCCAGTTTTATTTGGATATTGTTCTCACTCTCTTCATATCCCTGATTCGATTTTCTTCAGCCAAAAGCTGTCTCCTTTTGTTTTCAGCAACAATCTTCAGCACTTCTTCCCTCTTTTTCTGATCCTCCCATAGCTTCCTTACTTCCTCTGTTACTTCTTTCTTTTTTCTCTCTTCTTCTCTCCTTTCTTTCATTAGGGTGAGAATTTTTTCATCCTGAGGAAAAGAACATTATAACATAAAACAAAATTTGAAACTGAATGAGGGATCGGCATCCTCTGCTTTGTTGGTCGATAAGAATATAAATGTTAAAAAGCATAAAAATTAAATCCAAGCTGCTTTTTCAGGCTGTTCAATAAAAATCAACATTAAAGTAACATTGAAAATACAGGAAACAAGCTAAAAGTAAAAGGCAGTGAGCTTTCCATTTGGCTAACAAAATCTTATTTTTTTTAACAAAAACTGAAACTTTCAAATGCTGGAAAAATGTTTGAATCTCAAAGTAAAAGCAAAATTTCAACTGACAACAACACACAGGTGAAAAGGATTCCCAAATCAACGCACCTTAGCAGGAAGTCTTATTGTCAAGTTTGGAATTGAACTGGTCCTCACATTGACCTTTGACCCAAATGTAACAGAGGAAGTACATCGTTGAGGTTTCCTCTTGGATGATTGTGGCCTGGTCCTTCAAAAGAATGAACATTTAAACTTAAGTTACACTAAGCAAAAGGAGGGATGAATGGGATAAAAAAAATGTATAATTCACATATATAATAATAATAATAATAACGATAACAATAACAATAACAATAATAATAATAATAATAATAATAATAATAAAATAATAATAATAATAATGATGATGATGGTGGTGGTGGTGGTGATGATGATGATGATGATAATAATAATAATAATGAATGGTTATTGTATGGCACTCTGTCCCAAAAAGTATCAAGCTCAACTTCGATTTTGTGATACATAATTTGAGATATGCATAAATATGTTAAAAACTTGAAATACATACATTAATTCTTGTATCAAAAATTATTTAATTTAAATCATAACTGGAAATAATCATATGGCTACTTAATAATACCAAATCTCTTATTCCATCTTGGAATATAATTTTTACAAATCTTTGCAAAAATACTAAAAAGAGAAATGACTACTTACAGTCAACATTTTATTAGTTTCATCAGACAATGTTTTTGTTAAGAACTTACTTGAGCACAGACTTTGGTTTGGGTGGTGCTTTATCATTCTTTGAAATCAATTCTCTGTGAAGTTTTGGACTCTCTTTTTCAGTGGCTCTGAAAAATATTATCATCGTTACCACCAAAAAGTTGCAATATATTTAAAAGAAAGAAATGAGTGATCAAACGAGTCAACAATGAGGGAGAGGACACTCTAAACAGAGTACTTTACTTACTTACTTACTTTTTCCGTCTGCTTGTACCCGTGGGCGTCGCAGGGAGGCACAATCGTCTGTCTGCCGCAAGTCGGGTGG
>JBCJKE010441285.1:0-15000 GCA_039654525.1 Melibe bucephala | reverse complement strand
AATATCCTTGTACATTAAATAGATCTGGAAATGAATTAATTCCATGCATCAAACAAATGTCTTAAATTAATCTTGTCTATTATTATGATTGAAGTGAGATATTTCTAAGTCAACTTTTCTATGGGAGACAAGCAAGCTATCAGTCATAGCACTTTACCGTTTCCTCACCAATCACTTCATTTTGTCCTTTTAATATTTGATGTAAGTCCCATGTCAGCAGACTTTATCTCTTCAAAGTTTAATTTCCCATCACTGTTTTGATCATGGTATCTTCTTAATGGTATCTTCCGTTTGATTTACTCTTTGAGCTAAATCAGATACTGATACTCCAGTTTGACTGGAATTGTTCAGTGAATCCAACATTCCTTGGAAAGTTTGATGTATGGCTGTTTGACATCCAAGGGAATATGAAAAACAAGAAAGGAGAATATCAATTTATAATGATTTAAAGGCAAATTCCTATTACATATTGAATAGAAAACTAGCCCTTCATAATTCGTATTAGTTCTTTACATGTTAAAATTTCCCATGGAAAATGTTTGATTGAACTGCTAAAAAATGGCTGGATCAATGTTAAAAATAGAAATGCTAATTGAATAAAGTACTGCTTAGTTTAAGAAATCATCAAATCATTGGCAATGATCCAAGAAATTATATTACAGTACACCTGTTTATGTGTTTCATACATTATATGTTCAAATAGCCCCTTGACGTAAACTGTTTGATGCAATTAGACACACATCATCTAAGTGTTGAACATGTTATAATCATAATAAAGCACCTTTATAGCGCCAAAATCCACCTAAATGTCCACTGATGCTTTATAGCAGACAAACTGATTAAAATAATATAAAAGGAATCAGGAGATTATGAACATCTCAATTAAAATTGAATGACATCACACATGTTTGCGTTACATATTTTTAAGACTATACTGGCTAAATCAATAAAAATCACAAACCAGAAAGTCAATTTTACTGTTACAATGAGTATCATGCTATTATGCAAAAAAGTTTGCTGGTAAAGGCGCTGAAACTTTTTCCACTACAAGTTAGTCCAAGTAAAACAAAGATAAATCCGACATGTTACATCATTTTGGCATAAAATGAGGAGTTTAAAAGGAGATTAAATCTTAGTGTTATTGTTGTAAAGCCCCTAGAGCTCACCTTGTGTGAGTTTTCGGCCCTCTACATAATAAGTGTCCACCATCATCATCATCCATGTCATCAATCAATAATCATCATCTTCATCATCATCATCATCATTATTATTATTATTACTATAGCACATGCAATAGTTTTCAGCTCTGCGAATTCATCCTGCATTAGATTATTATTAGTGCCTCTTAGTCTCCTAGTTCAAACAATATGCAGACACATTCGAATAATGACTTGGTCAGACGTAAAATTTAAATGATATTGTGAATTGATGCTACATAACCACCAATGATTACCCTCTCCAGAGAAAGTATTATGGCAATATACATTTATCTTTTGATTTATCTATAGTAAAAGTGAAAGCTCTCTGCTTCCAATAAAATAAGCATTAGACGTAGAACTCAAGACACAATAGAATACTTCTTATGTTGATTGTGGGAAATGAGACCTTTAGGTCCCCAAACTTAGTCATTTAAATTATTGACTAAAGTGGCAAGAGTATTACTATTACAGCTTGCGGGGGCCATCGGGCATGGTCTAACTACAATAATACAGGCCTTTTGTGTCAATGTTGATGATCAAACTCTTTACCACCCATATATAGATAAAACTTCTTGATGGCTCAAATAATGACCAAACATTTATGTTCAGAAACATATTATTTCAATTCTTGGGGGTTAAATTTCCTGGATGCATATGCAATAGGATAAAGCTTATCACCAGGCTGTTGCATTAAAGCACATTGTAAACATTTATTTTATTTGCCTAAGGCCTCAGTACTTAACATTCTCTTATGAAATCTCGCAGGCTTAAATATAGGCTATTAGGCAACAGTCTTCTACAAACCTACATAAGTTTGCTATTTAGGTTCAAAGCAGACCTTTTCTGGCTGATCTTTAAATAAGGGTGCAGCATATAGCGTCACACTCTAACACAAAATCACGACGCTTAGTTGTGGCCAGCTGAGAACAGGTGCAGGCCATAAATCGTGTGCGCTCACGCATTTGACGGCGATGATCCCCGTGAAATCGGTCCCATGGGCATTAATCAGCGCCGATAGTGAATTTCGCCGAATTTCTTCAATCTTTGCACCTTTATAGCAACTAAACAAAGCAACCGATAAGCTCAGTCTTTTTTAGGTCTGAAGCACATATAATTGCTTTTTGCGTTTGTGAAAATCCAATGTTCCTAGCTTTTGTGGCCTTTGAGCTATTAGCGCCCATATTGAGTGTGTATATCGTTCAAATTTCACGTGGTTTTTTGGCAATTAGCATTTAATTATGCAAAAACGGAATTTTTTAAACTGTCGATATATGGTCCCTTTTCAAGAGAAATCGATCCTCTTTAAGACCATGTTGAGTTTACCTAGTAGTCAGCATATTATGTGGAGTTATGAATTTTTTTCCCTTCTCCGTCCCATTTTTACTGTTTTGCCAGGCTTCCATAAATGAACGATTGCCGACTATAGTTTCATTGATTTCTTTAGTCCCTATCAGGGAACCAATGGTGTCTTTCCATGTCTTTCATTTCTAGATAGTGTTGTGTATTCAGTTTTGTCTGTGTTTACTTCCAAATAGTATTTGTCAAAAAAAATGTTGTACTTCCTTCATGTCTACATGTTCAGACCTATGAAGTCTACATCATCCACATATATTATTTCTTTGGTTGGATGCTCTGGATATTTCGGGTCAGGTGGTACGGCCACTCTTACTTCCCTTAATGTATGCTCAAGATAGACAACAATAAGACTGTCACCTTGTGGAGTTTCCATGTTATGCATTCAATAATATTCTTGAAAATTGACAATCCTTAAGCAATTCTCCTATTCATCCCTGACATATACTTGATGGAAAATAATTAGAAGTCTTAAGGTGATACAATGTTCTACAATACCTTGTTTTCCATCATCTCCTTCTTGTGTAGGAGTATTCTGGGAAATTGGACTAGTCTCACTCCACTTAGAAGCTCTTGTCGAAACAGTGTACAGAGTTGGTTCGGTAACAACTGTCTTATTCTCTGATTCTGTAACGATTTTATCAATGGCACTAAGGTGGGCTTGGATTTCTTGCAATTCTTGAGTAAAGCTTGTCATGGTTGAGTTGATCAACTGGGAAAAAAATATAAAGAAATGTCTTTAAAGGCTTTCCAAAGCTTTCAAGAGGAGCACATTTACACTTTAAAACTTAATTTAAGCAGACTATTATTCATATGTTGAGATCAATATGATCCAAGCACTCACTTTGGCCCCAAATGCCTGGAATAAGGGGCTTATCATCAAACTCCTGAAAAAGAGACATTTAGCCGACTGTGGGAACTGGAGAGCAATAATGCTTCTCTCCATAACAAGCAAGGTTTTCAGCAGTCATACTGAATTTCATTAGCTCAGAGGTGGAGCTACCACTTAGGACACAACAGGCAGATTTCCAAAAAGGCCAATCTTGCACCAACCACATATTTACCTTACGTCAATAAATGAACAATGCCAGGAATGGAATACCACCCTATATGCCAATTTTATTGATTTTGAAGAGGCGTTCAACAGTCTGCACCGACCAGCTCTATATAGTATCATGAGGCACTTCAGGATACCACCTAAAATTATAAATGTCAAAATGTTGTATCGCTTTAACAAAAAAGTTATTTGCAGACAAGAAGATGTCTGAAATACCTTCAGGATAAATACAGGAGTCAAGCAGGACTGTACATTGTCATCGTTTTGGTCCAAATCTTTACATAATTGGGCTCTAAAAATGGAAACATACAAGAAGAAGCCTTTGGCACTTTGAACAACCTCTAGAAGTCCAAGTAAATATATATGAAAATAAAGTTAAGAATCTTTAAGACTATCGTCCAGGCAGTTCTTCTTTCTAGAGCCAAATCATGGAAAACAGATGACATTTGCCAAATGTTTGAGAAAAATCGTAATATTTATTGGCTTGATTGGATTTCAAACAAAGAACTTCTTAAGAAAGCAAATATGTAGCCATTAACATCGACAATAAAGCTTCACAGGTGGAAGTGGTTGGGACATGTCAGCAGAATACAGCCCTTAGCAATCTCCAAGATAGCCCAGAGATGGACGTCACAGGGACAAAGAAGGTGAAGCCTCCCGATGGAAACATGAAGAATGTGGAGAGAGAGATGAAGGAACAAGGATGGACATGGGGTGAGGTCAGCAAGATGACAGCCAACAGAGATGAGTAGTGTTCCTGAGTCTTATGTCAGCCTTATTAACTGACATCGTAGAGGACAAGAAGAAGACTTCACTTTGAAGATGAATTCTCAAATAAAAAAGGTTATGTAGGAGGGCTATGAAACTTTATGTATTTTCCAGTCACGCCACCTCTACCGATTTCTCCTCCTCCTTTCAATTCAGCTTACCCTGTTAGGGGTCGCCACAGCTAATACTTCTCCAACCAGATCTGTTCATCACATCTTCCTATTTCACATCAGCTGCCATCATATCCTCTTTAATTCCATGCAAATGCTTTCTTTTTGGTCTTCCCCTTTTCCTCTTACCTGGTAGTGACATCTTCAGCAGTCTCTTACCAATGTACTCTTGATCTCTCCTCTAAACATGGCCAAACCATCTCCATCTAGATTCTCTATCAATACGATTTTGAGTGGTCACACTCTCTCCAGTTACTACTTGGCAGTTTCCAATCTACATCTGTTTCTCTCTGTCTGTCTGCCTCTATCTGTCTGTCTGTTTGTCTCTCTCTGTCTCCCAACTTCATACACCAAGGGCTCCTAGTAATGTCACAAAGAGAAAACATACAAAATTTTTTTATGTTTTTATGTCTTGTTACATGTCCAAAATTGTTAAATTTTTGTTTTTTGATGGTGGTCAGGAGTTGGCAATCATTTAAATCCAGGTCTTTTAAAATGCTTTCATTGGTTCTTTTTGCTTTCTATGGTATCTTTATTATTTTGCAAAACATTTAAATGCTGTTATTTTCTTTTCATCTGTCTTGGTAAGAATCCAGGCCTCACGTCCATGAATTGCCACTGAAAATATGTAAGCTTGTAATATCTTCATTTGAAGTAACATTGATTGACTTTTCCATAGAGCCATCATTGAGTTTAGTTTTGAGGTGGCTATCATAAGTCTACATTTGATATCTGGGGTATTTTTACCATTCGCTTCAATATTTGCTCCGAGATAAATAAAATAGTTGATGTTCTCTAGTTTTTTGCCGCTTATGAAGATGTTTGATGAGGGGCTTTTATCTGTATCCATCACTTTTGCTTTCTTGGCATTTAGAAGCAGTTTTTTTTATCTTGGCTATGTTTTTTTGACAGATTGCATGGCATTCTTCAGACGTCTGAGATATTAGAACCGTGTCATCTGCATAGCTTAACTCAGTTATTGGTTGGCCATGTACTTTTGCTGCAGCATAGTTATTGCAGTTGTAGGGATGTTCCACTTCCATTTCTCTCATGATGGACTTGGTATACAAACAAAAGAGAGCAGGTAAAAGAATGCAACCCTGCCGTACTCCCTTCTTGACAGAAAACCATTCAGTTGTTTCATTTTCCAGTCTCACAGCTGCCTATTGTTTTTGATACAGGTTGATTATTAAGTTGCCGATCTTGTAATGGCGGTTAAAGTTCTTGAGGACTTCTATTAGTTTTTTGTGGTTTACACAAAGGCCTTGGTGTAACAATAAATCCAAGGTGAAGCTCTAGGTCCCCTTTAACCATGACCATTTGCAGATTGAAAATTTGGTCGCGAGTCCCTCTGTCTTCACTAAAACCGGCTTGTATTTGGCTAACCACCTCCTCCAATTTTTTCTCAAGCCTTTTCATTATGATTTTCAACAAAATTTTACTGGCATGGCTGATGAGAGCAATGACTCTGTAGTAGGAGCATTGCTGCAAGTAATTTTTCTGTTAACCAGATTTTCTTCCACAGTGGGTGAAAGATGTCAATGCCTTACTCACCGCTTGCTTTTATCATTTCTGCAAGGATGACATCATTTCCGGCTGCCTTCCTGACTGGTAGTTGTTTTATTGCCCCATTCCATTTCTGATCTTAAAGGGTCCAGTGTGACTCCATTTGGCTCCATCAGTTGTAAATTTCTATGATCGCTATTGTACATCTCTGACAAATATTCCTTCCACCTGTTGTTTATATCTTCAATTTCTGTGAGCAGATTGCCGTTCTTATCCTTTATTACAGATAACCATGTTATGAATATCTTCATGAGTCTATTGATGCCTGAGAAAATTTCTCTGCTACAATTAGTGATGTTGTTATTTCAATGTGTCTTAGAGGATCTTCCAGGAATTCTTTCTTATCAGCTTTTATCAACTTGTCTACAAGTTGTCTACAAGTCTTTCTATTTTCCTGAATTCCTACTTTTTTGTGACTCATCCATTTTTGTTTCTTGCATTTTTTTTTTTGGTAAATATTTGTCGGTAGTTTCTTTAAAAACTTTTGCTTTTTCTTCCGCCAGTTCATTTGGTTCTTTCTCTTCCATGCTTCTTCCTAGGGCCTCAAATTGGTTATTGTTCTCTATTTTGAAAGTGATATTCAAAGGGAGCATAGTAAGATCATAATAAATAGGTTTTGTTTTTCTGGTGATTGTCTTCAGTCTTGTTTTTCACTCTGCCATCAGCATTTCATGATCGGTACCACAGTCAGCACCAAGAAGAGTTTGTACTCCCATGGTAGATGAACCAAAATGTAATCTGTCCAGAATCAGTTGTAATGTGTTATAAAAAGCCTCCTGGTCCTCCTCACTTGCCTATGTCTTCGGTACGTAAACTTGAATTATTGTGACATTGTGAAATGTACCTAAAAGTTGTACGCTTATTATCCTGTCACTGGTAGGGTTGTAGCCCATTAATGTTCCCTCTATTTCTTTGTCAAGAGGTATTGCCACACCTCCGTATCCATTTTTTTTTACCACCAAAGGAGATAATTTTTCCTTCTCCTGCTGGCATAAAACAATCTTGGCCACTCCATCTATGTTCCACTATCCCGCAGATGATGATTTTGTTTCTTCTTATTTCTCTTATTACTGTTTTTAGTGTTCCAGTTTCCCATTTTCCAACATTCCATGTCCCAAATCTATAACTTGATCCTATTTTTCTTTGAAGCTTCCAGCAATCAGCTGTTCCCATCTTCATATATTTGGGCACAATGCCCTCATCAGCTGAAGGGGTAAAAGGCTGAGAGGTCTGCTCTTCTCCATTGCATGTTTTGGGTCGGTCACATCTTTTTGTTATATCCAAATATATCACGAACATTTTCATAAGGAGTACATTTTTGGAATGTCAAGTTTCAAGGCCACTTCCCTGATCTTTGCTCTCATGTCAGATTTGATGAGCTCATCGACCCAAGCAACATTTTCCTCATTTTTTTACGTTGCTTCAGTCATTCAACAGACTTTGATCAATTAATCTAAATCTTCCCTGCCTGCGATAACGAAAATTACTAAGTGCAAGCAAACATCAAGTCCTCTCGACTTGAAATTAAAGTTGATTCAAGAAGTAGACAAGAAAACCCGCTCTAAAGTGGACATTTCCAAAGATTTAAACATCCCCAAATCTACCCTCTCCACGATCATCAAGAACAGGTATGAGGCAACCTCAAAACTTCATGTCTGTGTATGTGTGTGTTTGTGTATGTGTGTGTGTGTGTGTATGTGTGGAGGGGAGGGAGTTCATGTGCATGTGTGTGTACTTATTTCATACTGCTTATGTTGAATGGTGTATCACTAAAAAAATAACATCCATCGAAAGACCACTAAAGTATCGTATCTTATCTTTTACTTTTATGCTGCACTTATCTTTACATGGAGAAAAGTTGGAGCAAATGGCCACAACTTGCATGTTTCAGCCAGACAGAAAGAGACTAAGAACTGCTAGTGCTAGCCATGACCAACTTGATAAAGCTTTACTGTGCTGGTTTAAACAAGCCAGAGCCATGCAAAGTTCCAGTTCCTGGTTCCATTCTTCTAGAAAAGGCGGAGGAATTGGCAAAAACAATGGAGTTATGCTTCAGCTCCAGTCCCAGTTGGATTGAGCGTTTCAAGACTAGGAATGGCATTCACTTTCGAACCATTTGTGGTGAATCTGCCAGCGCTCCTGTAGAATGTGCCATTAAGTGGACAGTCACTGAGTTACAAAGGATTCTCACTGCATACGAGTCAAAAAATATATTTAATGCGGATGAAACAGGTTTATTTTATCAATGTCTCCCGAAAAAATCACTAGTCCTGAAAGGCCAGACATGCACCGGTGGAAAGTTGTCAAGAATCGCTTATGTGTGCTCATAACTGCAAACGTGGACGGAAGCGAGAAACTGCCACTCGTAATAGGCAAATTCGAACGCCCTTGGTGTTTTAAACATATGAAAACACTGCCCCCACTCTACAGGGCAAATTGAGAAGGCATGGATGACATCAACAATCTTTGAGGAATTGGTCAGAGCCCAAGAGAACAAATTCTCTTGTCAAAACAGAATAGATGCTCTGATAGTAGACAACTGTCCTGCTCACCCACGATTTGAAAGTCTGAAAGCAATTGAACTAAAATTTCTCCCACCTAACACCACCAGTTTAAACCAGCCGTGCGACCAGGACATAATCAAGAATTTTAAACAAAATTATCGGAAAGCAGTGGTCAAGAAACTGATTATGCAAACAAATCAATCCATGGCAAACTTGGGTACCATTGATGAGTTTAAGACTGATATCCTGTAGGCCATGTTCATGGTGTGCCATGCATCTATATTGGATCAAGATGGGGAGGATGATTATACTGAAACTGAAATAGATGACACCTTATCACCAGATAACCCTCCAACCTTGAAGGAAGCAAGACAGGCATTTGCTGTGCTTACAAAATTTGTGCAAACCCAGCCAATGGAAGCGCATCACTTCAGTGCTATCCAGACTTTCCAAGATATACTGGATGATGCAACCCTTAAGGTTGTCACACAATCAAAAATAACACATTATTTCAAGAAATAGAGTGAGTGTGAGCTAAAATATCAAGCGTGCCTGTAGAGATACCCCTGGACATCCTAAACGGGACGGGCTGTCTGCCAAAATAAGAGTAGGGAGTATCAAGGCTCACCAAACTTGATATGTTACATGTACATTAAACGTTTTACTTTGTCATTGCCTATGCGTTTAAAAAAAAAAAAAAAAACTTTAAGAAATAAAATTCCTCAAATCTCAAATAATAATAAAAAAAATAAAAAAAATAAAAAAAATAAAATAAAAAAAAATAAAAACTCCACATCTGACATGAAAAAATATCATAGTAGCAATGCTCTTCATGTTTTTTTGGAATGGCGGATTTTCCGCCAAATTGGTGGATTTTCAACATCGCTTGGCGGAGAAAAATAGCTTGGCAGATGGCGGATGTTTTTGGCGGATTTTGACGGATTTGTCATGAGGGAAATTCAGGAAACAATGAGAAGAAAAACAGGATATAAAAGGGGAAAAGTAAAAAAAATGCTAGACTGAACTGTCAAATAATGGATAATAAACATTTTTTGACAATGTCTACGTCTTTTTTCTGACCATTAGAAAGTGAAAGTTTTGGTGACAAAAATTACAACTGTGGTATGAAGCAGGTAGAAACAAAAACCGAAACGATTTTTGCAATGTGATGTGAATGTGAAAATTTCTATGGTGGAAAGCGATAAAGTGAATAATAGCTTGTCAGTAATGAAACCGGTGAACCTTTTATCAGGTCTAGAAAGTATAATAGGTCCTGGGAAAAACACCCAGATTTGAAAGACTGGATTAAACCAATGACAGGAGATGACACGAGAGCATACTGTAAGTATTGCAAAACAGATTTAAGGGCGCATCTGAGTGATCTCAAAGACCACGCTAATAGGAAGAAGCATAGGAAAATAGCTGAACCATTTTCATCACAAAGAGCTCAAAAGCAACAGACTCTTTTGGCGTGCATTGACAACTCGAAGACTATCAAAGCTGCAAACAATGGAATTGAGGCTAGCCACACACATAGTGTGTCATTCTTTAGTTAGCACAGTTGACCACTTAGGAACAATAGTTTGTGAAATATCGGGCAAAGACATAAAACTGCATCACTCTAAGTGCACAGCTTTGATAAACAGCGTTATTGGCCATGAAGCTCAGCAAGATCTACTTGATGATATCTTGAAAGATAAATATTCACTTTTGATCGATGAGAGCACAGATATTGGTGCCAATAAGCAAATAGCTATATGTGTAAGATATTCCTCAAAAAAGACAAATTCTATCATTTCCTGTTTCTTGGGGACTGTAACATTAGAATCCGGAACTGCTACTGTAATGACAGATACCTTGTTAGAGTTTCTCATTAAATGCAAACTTGACATCTCAAAGTGTGTAGGCGTTGGTACCGATGGTGCCAACGCAATGTGTGGTGCACATAACTCTTTGATCACAAAGTTACAAGAACACAACAAAAACATTATACACATAAAATGCATTTGTCACTTGCTGCAACTCTGCACTTCCAACACCGTCAAGTTTCTTCCAAGAAATATTGAATTCGTGCTCTCTGAAACTTACAATCACTTTTCTCACAGCACCCTCAGACAATTGAAGTATAAAGACTTGTACGCTACAATCAACTTTGGTGAAGCCCCATTAAAAATTTTGCAAATGGCAGACACACACTGGCTATCTATTGCACCGTGCTTCAACCGTCTTTTGTCACAATTTGATGAACTTAAGCTCCATTTTGAACTTGTGAAAGACAGAAAAAAACTATACGGCACAGCTTCTGTACGAAATGTACAGTGATTCAAGAAATAAGCTATATCTTCTATTTCTGCAGCCTAGTGAATGAAGTCAACAGGATCAATAAGCTTTTTCAACTTGACCAGGGCAATCCTATGAAATTGTTGAGTGAGTTGATCAACCTCTATTCATTTATCTTCAAAAAGATAATGCGCCCAGTGACAATTACATCTTGGGCTACCATCTCTGAGTTTGACATGTACAATGAAAGAAATCACCTGCCGGTCCCAGCAATGCATTTCGGCGTTGAATTCTACCTCCATGTCATTGATTTAGGTGACAAAATATCCACCCAAACTGTCATAGACGTAAAGGTCAGGTGCAAGGACTACTTGCTGGAGCTTCTCAAGCAACTTAAAAAAAGACTTCCCAACAATGTCAAGGCTCTTGAAAGCTTCAAAGAGATTGACATAAAAAAACGTCCTGTGTCAGTCCGACCTACAGATACCAGTTTTTTCAAAACTTTCCTTTCTCAACCTGTACCAAGGAAACCTGTCTGTCATTGAAACGCAGTTCAATAAACTGCACACCATTCAGTGGCAAAATGTCAATGACATAGAGAAATTCTGGGTCGAGGTTGCTGACCACACAGATGCTGCTGAGGAACATGATTTCTCAGAGCTGGGGAACTTTATGCTAGGCCTCTTTTCATTACCCTTCAGCAATGTAGCCGTAGAAAGAGTTTTCTCTCAAATGAAACTCTTCAAAACCAACCAGAGAAACCGCATGGGACAGTTGCTCCTTGAAAATGTCTTACACATTTGCTCCTATATGAGCTGCCATGGAATTTGTTGTGAGCAGTTCAAACCAACTGAAAACATGCTATTGAAATTCACCAATGACATTTATGGGTCGACTACACAAAGGAACCCGGAGTCTGAAGTGGACACTGTAATGGACATGGATTTGGGGGAAATCAACCCTGAATCCTTGTATATAGATGTATATATAGATGTAAATAGGTGAGTACCATTTATCTACGATATGCACTCGATAATTATAACATTTTTAAGCATTTGTGTGTGTGCGCGTGTAGACTAGGGGAAAAGGGGGGGGGGGGGTGGATTTTTAGTGAAATTCTCCATGGTCCAAAAAAATAGATTTGGCGGATTTTTGATATGGATTTGGCTGGAAAATTTTCTAAGCACCTGGCAACACTGAACCTACAAGAGATAGAGGAGAGTCTGAATTGTTTGCACTCAACATGATTTTCACTAATGAAAAAGGTTTGGTGGATAACATCAACATGCTAATTGCTATTGGCAATTGGAAAAAGTGATCATGCACTCATTACTTTTGATTTTAGAAGATATGTTTGGTCTCAAAACAAAAAGAAAGAGAGATGTAAATATGATAAAGTGAATTATACTGAAATGAATACCCTTTTAGACATAGATTGGAGTTCACCAATGTTTGGCATGAAAGTTGAAGAGATGTGGGCTCTTTTTAAGGACAAAGTAAGGGAAGCAGTAGAAAGATATGTTCCCAAAACTCAACAACAATGCAACAAAATATCTTGTAAACATAATGAAAATTGTCAATGTCCGTTTTGAAAAAAAGAGAAGCAAAATACAAGCTAAAAAAGAAACAAGGGCAATGTAAAGGGATGTGCATATATCCTGATGAAGAAATAAGAAAAGAATATAACAGGGCACGGAATCTGGTATGCTGATAGAACAAGGGAAAGAGTATTTTTGTAAGAGAAAAGCATATCAAAACAAGCGAAAATCAATCTAAAAAAGTTTTGGAATTATGTTCAGATCAAAACAAAAACGAGAACATCCATTCCTGATCTGTACTTTGATATAGAGAAGAAAATATTGACCACTGGCAGATTTCTTTTGCTCTGTTTTCATGAGAGAAAAACTATACCAAACCTGCCTTTAATGAAATTGTAATATCAGAGAAAGTGGTGAAGAAAAAGCAAGACAACCTAGTTCAACAGCTTTTTTTTAGCTAATATGAATACTTTTAGTTGTGGTGTTGTTACGTGTATGTCTTTGATTAAAGGTAATCAACTCTGTTTATATAATTTGCGTCCATTTGTAATGTTAGTCAGTGTCCTTGTAAATTATTTGTTCTGTTTTTTGTTGTTTTTTGTTGGTTTTTTTTAGAGCTTTGTGCCTTTGTTTGTGTGTGTGTGTGTTTGTGTGTGAACACACTCTGCGCACTGGAAGAACTAAGAAATATATATATGAGGGTTTGCCAGAACCTGGTAATTTTCAAACAGCTTCACTTCAACTGTCTATTTTTCTGACAAAATTAAATTGTAAAGACTTATATCCAATCTTGGCGGTTGGCTAACAACTGTATCAAGCAGCACAAGCAGTGCAACTGGTATTTTCCAAGCCTTAGTGCTCTTATTTCAGTGTTGTTTTGATTTTATGACCCGATTTTCGCATCCAAAAAACAGTTGCTTTTTATGCATATATTTTGATGCCATGTATATATCTAATCGGGAGTCCTAGTGAATTTTTTTCTCATGATAATTGATATTTTATTACCGATTTTTTTATTTCTACAAATACCGACTTGTCCATTTCAGTGATTATTAGCATAAACAGGATATAAGATTTAGATAATGTTCATAACATGCGTCGTCATTTGATGATCGGGTCAACACGAGCTACAAGCTTACTTTCGTGTTTCATAGAGGCCCGAAAATGAATGTAAACCATCCGCGAGTTATCGATGGATCCTCCTATGAAAATTTCCATAGTGATGCTAACCATAGTTTTAGCGTAAGCCAATTTCAAAATTGTAACCTCCTCCGTCGTCATTTTGTTATAAACATATGAATTCACAATTATCACTCATCAAAATTCAAAGTTTACGCTGACCCAGGCCATTCCAATCGTCACCACGGTAAGGCGCCTTGCAGGCTAACTTATTTGTTCTGGAACAATGGATTTGACTGCTAAAGGTAAGAATGTGTCCGTCGTCATCGATCTTTCATGGTGTTATGAACATCATTGTTTTCCACAATGTTATGAACGTTTTGCTTTAGATCTATTTTTATATTCAAAACCAGGATTTTACGAATATTATTAATGAGGCATCGCCATTCTATGGAGTTGTTGTCGATGTTGAGGGAACCATCGCAGGTTTTATGACCCATGGTATTACATAATGGTTAAAAATATATTAAAATGACGATGCTCATCGAGTCGTCACTGTTATGAACGTCAACCCTATCGCGCGGAGCCCTTGTTGTTAGATGGTCGGCTCTTACTAAACACTCCTGCGTCCTAAAAAGTGGCTGTACATCTATTACTGCATTTTATGATTACTGATTAGTGACCCTTAAACTGGTGTAAGTTTCAACCAATCAGATTGGAGAAAATAAGGGACAAATGAGAGGTAGCTAATGCCCTAGACCGGTCCATTCAAAAGTGGGTGTGGTAGGATACAAACGTGCACGTGTGAAGACGATGGATAGCCTGTAGCGACTGTGATTACTAAACTTTTCCCCCTTTTTCTGAAATGGATTCTTCTTGAAAGAAAATTCGAGTCATGTGATATAACTATCATTACTGGCAGCAGGCTACTTGGTTAAGGAATATTCCATTTTGCCCAGGGGTAACACTGTTGCTGTGAACATGAAACAAAGGAAATGTCTACAGGCAACCCTTTCATCCCCTCACATGAAAAGTTTTAGTGAGACTTCATTGAATCAGTTTGGCGGCTCGTAGTACAAAGTAGTATTATACTACATGTAGTAACAGTGGTAAGCGTCTGGTAGCATGTGTATGTGAGAGGGGAGGGAGAAGGAGGGGGGAGGGGGATGTTGAACAGGAGGGTGGGAATCCAACAGGGATGAAAGCAAGCAAGGCCTCCTATAGTACAATGGTTTAGGAGCCTTGTACCAAGGGATTCGCGAGTGTAAGTATAAGTTATAAGCCCCAGGGCATACAACATGGTGGTAGTAGGGTGTTATGTGTGTGTTTTGGAGGGGGGGGGGGTAAGAGAAGGAGGGAGGGCTGATGAAGAGGATGGAGATGTAGAACTGGGATGTGACCATGGTCTTTGTGGATAGTAGTAGTAGGTGTACTTCTTATGCATTG
>JBCJKE010441175.1:0-15008 GCA_039654525.1 Melibe bucephala | reverse complement strand
GGAGGGGGAAGAGAGAGAGAGAGAGAGAGAGAGAGAGAGAGAGAGGGGGGGGAGAGAGAAAGAGAGAGAGAGCGAGAGAGAGAGAGCGCGAGAGAAAGAGAGAGAGAGAGAGGGGGGAGAGAGAGAGGGGGGAGAGAGAGGGAGGGAGGGAGGGAGGGAGGGAGGGAGGGAGGGGGAGAGAGAGTGTGTGTGTGTGTGTGTGTGTGTGTGTGTGGAGGAGGGGGGAGGTGTCAAAATGACACATTTCATTGATAACTGCTCCAAATTCTGATGTATATCATTGTTTTTTGTTGGTTTGTTTGGGTTTTTTTTGTTGCTTTTTTTTGTTTGTTTGTATTTTTTGTACTGAATACGAGTATGTTTGTTTTTGAACAGGGGTCACGCTGACACGTTTGGATGACAACAGCTTTCAAATTTTTGCTCCAAATTCTGATGCCATGGCTGAAGCAAAAGAAATGCTAGACAAGATGTTTAATGAACAGGTAAATATATGAAGAGACTTTTCTATCGATGTTTGGTTTGGGTTTTTTTTTCATTTGGTCTATTTTACAGTTTTGAAATCTTTTTAATTTAAATTGCTTTATATTCCTCACAATGACTTCCTTTTTCTTGCAAACATATGTTTTAAATTTAATATTCTTTTATAATTTCAGAGTGCCCCTGTCTTAGAATTTGGAGCCATATATAAAGGCAAAATTGTGGAGCTCAGGTTAATATCTGTAATGTAATATTTTAATTGCTATGCCATCTGTGTAGGATGTTTGTTATTTTGTGCCTATTTCCAAACTTAAATGTCCCACAGTCGATCTTGCATTATCACTGGTCAGTATTAGAATAAATGATAACATGGGTGTTTCTGATGACTTTACTTTTTTATCATTCTGATGACAAAGATAGGTCTTATATCTTCTTGTATATAATGTTGAGGAATGAGTCATTGCAAACTGCATGTCATTTTATTATCATTGTCTTTCCCCTTTCCTTCGTTCAAGTGTTTCATATTTAGTTTGAGGGGATAAACTTAATTTATTTTTTTCAAGAGAAATGATTCAGACAATTGCCATTTTGTTTAATTTCCTACATGCAGAGAATATGGAGCGATGGTTCAGCTACATCCACAAATGAAGCCTCTTCTTTTGCATAATTCACAACTAGATCAGAGAAAGGTACAGTTTAAGTCATAGATGTCACATTTGTTCTGTTTTGTAATTTTTGAGGATGATTTTACAGTTAAACAATTTGTGAGATTGAAGGACTACTTTTTTCAATGTGTTGTTGAATTGAGTGACTTCATCTAGAAAATTTAAATACAGCATTTTCTCCTTTAGTAGTAGCCCCATAATGTGAAATTTATTAGGTCATGGAAATTGGAAAATGTACATTTAAATGTGATGAGCTTTTGAGATGCCGTTCAAAATAGAAATATAAAAGGAGAACCTAATGACTAATTTAAGTTCCTGAAAAGTGAAACATTAG
The DNA here is from genome assembly GCA_039654525.1 of Melibe bucephala. Taxonomy (NCBI): domain Eukaryota; kingdom Metazoa; phylum Mollusca; class Gastropoda; order Nudibranchia; family Dendronotidae; genus Melibe; species Melibe bucephala. The sequence goes on along the minus strand of JBCJKE010441175.1, from coordinate 13,532 downwards.
TGTTTTTGATCTGTAGAATTGGAAAATAATAGCGCTTTCAAACAGAAAGAGATCTTTTTGTGTGATTGCTTCAGAGAATACAAAGTTTTCTATCTCAAACATATAACTTCGAATTCATGTTCGGGTTCTTTGCGAAATATACTAGTTAGGTATTTTAATGTATTTTAAAGGCAGATTCTCTCAGATCCAAATCTAATCACACACTGATAAGCCAGATTTTTCTGACGAAATTCATGACAAAAAAAAAACCCAACTCAAAACAAACAAAACATCATTAATGGAAATATCATATTTAGATTTGGTTGCTTTTTTCATTAGAAAAAAAAATGGTTTAATCATTGTCTTCTTTTGACAGGTTCTACATGCCTCTACACTTGGCTTTAATGTTGGTGATGAAATCTCTGTAAAGTACTTTGGGAGAGATCCATCATCTGGGCAACATCGGATTTCCCGTAAAGTCCTTCAAGGCACTCCATCACCTTTTATAAAAGATTTAAATTGATAGACGTTTTGATTTTTATATTAATCTATTACGTTGCCATAGGTTAAATATAATATTGTTGCCTCTTGTATGCCAATTCTGTGGTACTAGCTTCTTCATCAAAATGAATCTGTTCTTTTATGCAGAACATTGAAGATAATGTATGAGCATGATTGTGTAATAAAAGTTGTACAGAATACATCCATTGAATTCATGTTTACTCTATTAACACAGTAGAACATGTCTGGTAAAAATCTTATGGGAACAATTTGACAATTTGGATTGACCAGAAATTTTGAAGCACCTTACCAAATTCGCTTGCTGTGTCAGGTCTGTTCGTGAAATTCTTGCAGTTTTTGTTTCAAGTGTCAGTCCTGAGTCAGTTGCTTGACTCAGCAAAATTAGGCTATGATTTATTTTAGAAGTCAATCTGAAATCTTAGAATTGCTTTCTTTTTTTCTTTTTTATGTATATACATATACATTTTCAACAAATGTATTGGGAATGTTTATCCGTTTTATCGTCTTTAATATCACTGTCAAAAATCATTAGAATATCAAGTGTGTGGCAAATGCCCTGAGCTGTGCCATGAAATTGACTGTTTGGTTATGTTTATTTTACCACAACACCTACAAAGTTCATTTAGATGTTTTGAATGTGTTTAAAACATATGCTCCATTATCTTCTCCTCCTCCTCTTTCTTTTTCTTCTTTCGGCCTATCCTTATCCCATTAGGGGTATCATAGTGGATCTTTCATCTCCTACCGGTCCCGTTCGTCGCATCCTCCACTTTCACACCAGCTACTGGTCTTCCTTAATCTTCCTTAATTCCATCTGTATACTTTCTTTTTGGTCTTCCTCTTTACCTCTTACCTTTTTCTCTCAATGTATGCTCCATAATGAAATTAATTACAAGTTGGATTTTGGGGCAAAGTAAGATGCCATGACAGGGACGGACAATGATCATCAATGTCATCATGTTTTCAATCTGCTGACAGTCACACAGTCAAACTGAATGATGCAACATTTCACATTGAACGCTACGTCTATGATCATTGATAAAGTGAGTTTTCCATTCATTGAATTTAATGAAGGCCAATGTGTGTGGCTGTTGTGTGACTTTGGTTTTATTTTTAACTGAAAATTTTCTTTTATTATTATTATTTTTCCATCATCTGCAAAAAAAAAAAAAAAAATTGAGTGAGCATGTCAAGATTTTGATTCATTAGTGCAAAAAAAGGCAAAATTTTCAAAGGTAATCTGGATTAATTGGAAATTTGGAATAATGGGATTCATTTGATTAAAGCGACCTTGACAGCACCTGAAACTGAAAGCTGTTTGAAATATGTATGCCACAGTTTGAGATTTTGCACAAAATTATATTTTTGAATATTTTTTAAAGAGAAATTCTGTGCTGAAAAATTGATGTACAACAGCTAGACTGTTTTTTGTTGTTTTTGTGAGGGTGTTGTGTTTGTTTTGTTTTCTTTGTTCGTTTGTTTGTTGTTTTTTTTAGGGGTGCGTTTGGGGGGTTGTTGTTGGGTATATATATATTAATTAATTATTGATCATTAACTTTTCTTTTTTAAACTGTCTTTCCAATAACTTTTATAATACTTTAATATATTTTAACTTTCACATTCTCTTTTGTGAAGTGCTGAATCATTTCTTTATAGATTGAAAAAAAAGGAATTCACAAATTCATAACTAAAATAACTTCATAAATGTTGTGATGTCAGTCTTCCCAAACATCCAAAGCAAATGGAGGATTGAAAAACGAACATGATTTGTAAATAATCAATTGAGAAAAAAATATTTTATTTATTAAGATACACTGTATATAAGGCTGAGCAAAGTGTGTGCTTGTATAAAAGTAATAAATTGTTATGAGAGACAAACATTGTATAGGCTTACTCATGTCCAGAGACCCACTCATGTCTGATTGCACATCATGCATACAAATTAGATCTTTGTGTTTAAGAGGGGAATGCAATAATGCATCCCAAAGAGAGCCAGAGAAAAAATTACCTCCATCTATTTCTCAAACCTTAATTTGACATTCTTCAATTGAACAACATAGATTGTAGATTTACCTAGATTTTATAAAATTCCTTGATAGAGCTCTAGATCTAAGATTAAGATCTTTTTCAAATGATTATGTTAGAATGAATAACTTGAGCCAGAGTCCCAATTAGGGATATGCCATTTTAGAGAAAAGATAAGAAATGCAAAGCTATTTCTCCTTTTACCAGAGATTTGTTTCCATTCAAACCCACAACCCATTTTTCTTGTTTTAAAAGTTATTATGATCAACTAAAATGTTATCAGCACATATACAGTAGGTTCTTGATATACATGTATTGAGAAATTAAAAAACATTTTTTTTTTATGGATCTAGATTAGAATTAGATTGATGATTGGTAATTTTTATGATTGTCTAGATCAAGACCTAGCCTAGATCATCTGAATATTTCATAATAATGCATGTAATTTATATAATTTACACCATGCACCTCATTCTGTTTCACGTAAAGATAATGTAGATAATCTATTCTGGTAAAACCTAGCATTGAACGCATAAATCTTTGATAATGATAATCTTCTTGTTGTTTTCAATTTCAATGCATGATGTGCAATCAGACACAAATGGGTCACGGGATACATTTGTACATACTACATATTATGTGGAAGGACTTTTTGATAATGAAAAAAAATAAATAAATAAAACACTTTGACAAGAAGAATTTGTCTCCAGATTTCATTTTTTAATACAAAATCAATTCCTGAATGAACCAAAGAAGAATGCCAATGTAATTCATGAAACGTATACACTAAATTTTTGCTGAAAGTATGCTCACTTTGAAATACTTCCAGCAAAATTATGCAGTTCTAGTGAAAAAAAAGTTCTAGTTTTTAAGAGAAATATGTCCTTCTAAAGAAAATTATACTGGCCTTATACCACTTGATTGAATAGTACAGTGGTTTTTGCAAGAGTGCCCTCCGGCTGAAAGTGAAAGCCTGTTTTGCCTAACTGCCCATTATTTTGACGAAACCAATTCTTAACTATCAGAATCGTGAGTGCCCGCCTTCAAAGCCATCTGCGGCCTTAGCCAGGAATGCTGGCATGTTGTCAATCAAAAAAGCGATGAAATATCTACTTACTACAGATAAAGTAACCACGAACACTTGCCTGGAGTTTCCTAGGGTGTCAAAAGCTCCCGCTCACCTGAGTGTTTTCCCTCCACTTTGAGTCTAGAACAGGTAACAAATGAATGCCACCCATGCTGGTCCACTGTCCAGTCAATCAAATTCGTTAATGTGACGCAAAGGGTGTGGCCTGGATTTGGACCTCGGTGAAGAGACATGCTCAGCTGTTCAAAGACATAAGACAGCCTTTGCCTAGTCTTAAGGTGGTTGGTTAAAATGAATGACTGTCTACAGAATTACGCAACACAATGCACTCGAGTCCCTTCCTGTTGCGAGAAAATGATTACTGTCTGGCTGTGCACAGGGGTGTCTTTGAACTTTTTGAAATTGGCGGCATGGCTTGTAAACTTAAAAGTGATTTAAAAACTCAGCAAGATGATATTTGTCCACACATGACAATCACGTTTCAAGATGCATTGTAAACTTCATGAGATTTGAAAACTCAGGCTAAAGACAAGGAAAATCAGACCTCTTGGGAGCCGCAGGGTCGATATCGCCTGTGTGCCTGCTCTGCCTAAGTGCACGGTTGGGCTGCTTCCGACCATCAGGCACTCTTGTGAAAACTGCTGTATTAAATATTAGTCTTTATTTATTGTTGTCTTGAGTAAGGGTATAATGTGTCTCAAACATTAAATCTTGTTATTGAGTTCAGATGCTACGTGTATTGTAATTCCTAAAAGAAATGCATAATTTACACCATCAGATTTAATTACAATTGAATAGCTTAAATGAGGAAAATAGTACTTTGTGGAACTCAATATCAACATTGTCTAAAACTTATATTGTTAAGGTTCTTTTAAAGCTGTTGATAGAAGAATAATTAAATCTCTGGATTTGTGACCACAATGTACTTTTTCTTTTTTCCCCCCACATTCATGGGGTAAAATTGTGGAGCTTTTTTTCCCCTTCTGAATTTTCTTCTTACATTTTATACAAGGCTCTCGAATCTCATCTGAAGGAAGTTAAAAATTATGTTTCTTGTCATGTCAAAAATTGAGTGATTGTCAATATGGATTTAGGTGTAAAAGGTCTTGCATTACACACCTTCTTGAAGTTATGGAGGATTTTACTAAAATGATTGACAAAGGCAAAGTAAAAGTATTGATGTCATTTATTCTGATTTGTATTATATTTACAATTGTATATTTGTAAATGGTGAAATTAATGATCATTTAAACAGACCATATAGAATATTGGGTATTATTTTAAATTATTTTAAGATGTTTTGTCAACTTGGATATTCATTCCTCCTTATGAATCTCTGGTTCCCTCTATTCTTCAGCTCCATTTTGAGCCCGTTGTATAAACATCAATCAATATCTATTGAAAATGTGTAAAAATGTGCTACTAGACTAATCCAAGAACTGTCTGAATTGTCATATGAGGATAGACTATTAAATATCTCAATTTACACAGAATTAAATTCAAATATAGACAAACTTGAGGAGACCACAATGAATTGTATAAAATGGTTCACAAAATTGATCATTTGGAACCTGATAATTTTTTTTCACTTATTCTAATGATGCAATTATGATGGGAGATGAGTTCAAAATATGTATGGTCAGATGCACAACAAATATTAGGCAACATCCATTTATTCAGAGAACTCTGAGGGCTTGCATAGTTTTAAATTTGGTCACAAAAAAATAAAAAGGGCTGATCTCTGAATAACTTCAAATCTTCAGTGGATAAGGAACTGGCTGACCTTAAATATGATAAAGTGGGAAATTATTCTCATCTCCCAGAATTTGATATGATATACATATGAGGAGAGAAAAAAAAAAGGGGGGGGGGGGGATCTTTTTGATGACGTATTACAATTCAAAAATGTGAAAGCGGACAGTTGTCTATCTCTCTGTAAAACATTATATTTCATAATTTCAGTTTGGTTCTCCAGAATTTTACATATGAGCTCTCCTAGAAAAAAGAAGCAAGATTCAACAAAAGCCATTTTTCAAAGAATTGCAATCTGAATAAGTTCACATAACATTATATCACATAAAGATTAAGGATTCTTTTAAAGGATTATTCTATTTTGTTTCGTTTGGCATAAAATATATCTGAACAATATACATATGTAATTAGTTGTATTGAGTACCCTGAGTATTTAATCATACTTTGACAACTTATTTTAAGGACAAATATGTGTTTAAAAAGTATATAAGAAAAAAAAAAGATAATCAATTGAATAAAAATGTGTAGGAACTTTCATGATTAAGATCATGATCAAGACTTATGTATCTATTCACAAATACTTATACAATTTTGATTGGTAGCTACAGCATACTGATATGAGTGTAGTAAATTTAAATTGAAAAGTTTATAAAAATTTGCCTCGATCCAAACTTGATTTGTAATCTGTTTATATAAATACCCTGCTCTATATGTATCATAAACATACACACAGATACATATCACCATAACCCTATCCTTTCAAAAGATTCATAATTTACCCTATTATATACAAGATTCATTGTCCTAAAGGAGAAAAAGAATTTGTTGTACTATGGACTAAAATTTTAGTAAAATTTTTCAAAAATTCAGGAGGAAAAAGGTGACCAGCACTAACTAATAGTCCAATACTACATTACTCATTTAAAATGTTCTGAGCTGATATTTATGATAAAATATAAAAAGCAAGTAAAACCGGCCTGAAATTTACAATAATTTTTTATTTAATATAACAAATAGAACATGTTCAGCACATTTCCAACCCATTAACAGGTGAACATTAAAAACAATGTGGTCTGGCCACTTTAATAATTGAATAGAGATCGGTATCAAATATCATTCATCACTCAAGCCCTTTCCAACTCAATAGTAGTTAATTCACATCAAGGAAGGATCAAAGTCAGTAAAATGTATCACAGACCTAGAGATAATGATATTAAAAAGCCCCCAAAAACATGAAATGGAAACACTTCTAATAAAAGTCAGAAAATAGCGTAATGGAACAAAGGGTTGTATTATGAACAAAATGTATTGAAAATGAACACAAAAACACTGCTTGTTAACCCTTTCAGTGCCAATTAACAATACATCATCACAAGCACGATTTAAACACTAAACTTCCATAAGCCCATATAAGGCATGGAAGCAAATTGTAGTCAAAGAGTTAAATCATGCTCATCGCAATGTATCCGCTTATAACAGTCAAAGAGGTAAAGACAGCAAATAGAATGGGACTACCATTAGTTAGACCAAAAAATGTGAACATATGATTGAAAGCACTTATTAAATTCCGTAAAAAGCATAATGAAAATCAGGTCATAAAACAACAGATAAATTAAATGAAAAAAAATTTTTTTTTTATTCTGAGCACCTAGGATCTAGGGTATGCAATAATATAATGAATTAAACAATCAAAATTGTGCAAAAGTAAAAAGTGGAAAGCAAAATCAAAATATTCAAATCTTGCATAATACAGTAGAATTTCGAACATTCACTACCCTTGGGAAAAATAAAAATGGCTTCATATGGAGGTAGCCTTTTTTTTAGAATGTTACACCAGTTAATCAAAGCATACATAAATTGGCATCTGAGAGATCTAGAAATGATAGATCTGCTTTTGCCATATCAATTTTCTAGATCTCAATCTCACTGCTGGTACAGATAAAGCTGTTTTCTTTTCTTTTCTTTAGCACAAGATATATTTCGGAGAGTCACAAACCTTAATCAATTTATCATTTATACAGTGGAAACATCTCAATTTGAATTCCTTTGGAATGGACGAGTTGACATATTAAATGGTAGTCAAGAAAAAACATATCTTTGGTTACATCCCTTGAAAATGCACATGTTTATCCTATATTTGTCAATTGTGAAACAACACCAGAGCTGCCAGCCACCACAACAATATTTGGCTATTGAGTGGTGAAATGATGTCTTTTTGTGACAGTATTCCACATAAAAATTGTAAAAACTTGAAATGCACATTGCCACCTTCAAAATGTCAGAGAGCATTTCATAACTATTTACATTTCGGGCTTAGTCACGGTAGCAGCCATAGTTGGTTTGGCTTTCACTAAAACTTCCCTTGGCATTGACTGAAAGAGGATTGTTTCTTTTCACAAATATCTAGACATTCAACAAGATTGTTGGACATGAAACTCACAGACTGAGTATAGAGCCTATGGAGAATGTGCACAGAGAATGTGAGAATTCAGAACAGGCCTAACATATAAAGCACAGTTTATAAAACATGATCAGTGGCTCAGCAGTAGTGCTTTGGAGTGACAACTGAAAGGTTGTGGGTTCTAGTCCCATTGGGGGCACTTGGGCAAGGTTTTTAACAAAAAGTGCCTACATTTGCGGCACTATTCTTGCAGCTGACACTCAGTTTTCGGTTAAAAACCAAAAGATAAATTTCCCTTCGGGATTAAAAGAGTGGAATTTTATTTATTTCTTATTTTATTTTACCTCATAGCCACAAGGCCTACCTTGTTCGAAAACAAAGATCTCATAATATGATACTCACTAGGTTAATAGAATTCTTATTATGAAAAAGTGACAGGCAACATCCTAAATGTTATTCACCAACCTAGTCGAATTATACTTCTGTTGGCCATATCACAATCACTTCTGCTTATGAACTATACAACCAACCAGGACATTAAAACTTGAAACTCTTATGCTACCTGTCCAACACAGAAAAGGGCTTACTGCCACAGTAAAAAAGATTTACATTTTATTGAAAAGATGAAAAGATAGCCCTAATCTTCATCTATAGTGCAATAACAATGCATTACTGCCTGAACCAGTATTTCATCATAAGTTTAGTTTCAAGTTCGTTGGGAAGGATACCCTATGCATATTGTCTAAACATGTAAATGATATTACAGACACAATCATTAAAATGCCCCTTCTGTCAAAGACACAGCTGATTCAGTTATGCTGTTCAATGAAATTTAAGTGAACAATATGGTGTCCACATTCCCAACCATGATTCCTTTCAAGTTTGGTGCATATCAGTGTGAAAATGGAAAACATATAAATTGCTTTTCATGGACACCCAGTCTGGGACATAAAGTACAAGACTGATCATCGAGACCAAGTTTCAAGGGGGAGAAATAATCAATTATATAATTTTTGGAGTCTTTTTATTTGATTGACTCCCCTTTACTGGTACTTAATTCAGCATCCAGTAAATTAAAAGATGCATGCATTCCTGAGGACTTTGAATTAATACGCTTCCACTGTATTAATGATTTTCAGTGTTAGTTATGTCCCCTTTTCATAAAGCATTAAAAGACTTTAAGTAGATAAAGTGTTCATCCTAGCATTACTACATAAATGTTTATGCAGGAAGTTTAAAATCCTTGACCAGCTGTCTTCTTGAGCATCTGCATGGGCTTTTGGCTTCCCTCCCCAAAGCAAATATTTACCTGAGGAATAAAACCAGAAGGTATGATTGTACATCTGCGGGACAGGCTAATAGGCTCTTTGCAGATTTAAGAACAGATATTGACAGAGAGATGTCATTACTACTGAAATTAATCTCAAAATAAAATGCGAAAGCAATTAATTACAAAGAAAGTATGTAACACAATCAAGTATCACACTAAAGTAGAAAAGTTAACATAATATCTACATCACTATTTCTCCTTCACTGGTGCTTTAAATTTACATAAATCATTAATTGATGAATATATTAAGTGCTATGCTTAATCAGGTCCGCCATGTGTTTACATAAACACTTACATCTACTGAAATGCAATTGAAACCTGTTGTTACAGTAATTGATATTACATTGGCCCTGTAGGTTCATTCTTCTTTCATTTGTGCAGCATCATTGTCTAGAATCAGACACTAGACATACTACCATTGATGGTTATAATTGAAATGTAGGTCACTTTTCTCTTCACCTAAGCCATTGCTGTATACAAAAATGTAAAAATAGAGGGCATCTATTTATCATATTTTCCATGGTGCCTGTCTCCAACAGATACCACTTAAACAGGAAATCCCAATTTTTAGATGTGGGCTGAAATATATGATTAGATCAACCTCTAACAAAACTGTGATAACTATTGGAAAGAAGTACATTTTACACTTCTTTCACTATAATTTTAATAAGAGGTTCTATCTGTGAGCCTTATGTCCTTGAATACCCCCTATCGCTTTGTTTACTGAGCGAAGTTCAGCCTTTGCCTGGCATGTATTTTGATTATAAAATAAGAAAGAAGTATTAAAACATTAGTTCTGATTGGACAATATTTTGACATAAATGATGAAAAAAACATCTCTTCTTTATGGTAAAAGATGATATTTTGGGACAGGGACTGAAAACCTGAAGAGAAAGGCATGAATGATATTGTCAATTTTTTATATTTTGACTTATCTGAATCTGAATTTGTATGTCGCAGGCATCCATGTGCTGACATTTGTGTGTCTGTGGGGGCATGCACAGTGCACAAGTATTATTGGCTTCTGGCCTTGGCCACAGCCACCTTTCAGCTGTCAGGGGATTCTTTGGGGACAATGCTGATGATGTTTTATTTGTTCCATTCAATTATTGTTTTGGGAAAGAAAGAACTGCGGCATTACTGATTTGTGTGCGGTTCAGGGACACAGCAGCATCTATCATTGTTACTGGCATATCTTTTTCTGTTAGGTTTTGTGTTTTGCATCTATCATTGTTTCTGGCATATTTTTTTCTGTTAGATTTGTGTTTTGCATCTATCATTGTTTCTGGCATATTTTTTTCTGTTAGGTTTTGTGTTTTGTATCTATCATTATTTCTGGCATTTTTTTTCTATTAAGTTATGTGTTTTGCATCTATACAGTAGAATACGCCTACAGCGGGACTTTTAAATCCAGAGGAAAAAGATATCATCTTGCTTCATTTTCCCCCTTAAAATAACTTCGCTCAATTGAATTTCTCCTGCTGTATCCATGTTTGGGCCTTTGCTTGTCGTTACTAGTCCCGGTAATAGAGTCTACAAGGAGAAAAAACACGGATTCCAGTAGGGTCCCGCTATAGGGATGGTCCCGCTGTAGTGGGTGCCGCTGTAGTTGAGCACTACTGTAATTGTTTCTGGCATATTTTTTTCTATTAGGTTTTGTATTTTGCATATATATGTCATTGTTTCTCACACATTTTTTTCTATTAGGTTTTGTGTTTTGCATCTATCATTGTTTCTGGCATACTTTTTCTCTTAGGTTTTGTGTTTTGCATCCATCATTGCTTATGGCATATTTTTTCTATTAGGTTTTGTGTTTTGTATGTGTTTTTGTTTCTAGTGGATCAGATGCATCTGCCTGGTGGTGTCTGTGGTGTCATGAAATTGTTTGGATCAATCATCAGTCACAGGCCCCTAACCATTTTGTAGAAAAACCCTAAGTGTAGCTGGAGTTGATGTTCTTGAAGTGATGGGAAACTTTGTTTCTTCAGTAGTTTGGCTATAAAGCTTGCAGTTGTGGTGTGGAAATCAAAATCTCTTGTAATAAATCACACTGACTTTCTTAATGCATGTTGATCTCTTGTTGCTAGGATGGTCCCAGATGATAATGATAGCGGCATACTCTAGAACTGGGCGTACCAGTGCAAGGTAAGCATTTCTTCAGCAGGAGATTGGACTATGCCTGAAGTTCCGCCAAAGGAATCTTAGTATGCTTTTTGCTTGTGGTGGTAGTAATGTGGTCAGTCTGTTTTAGGCTGGCAGTGAATTTGATGCTGAGGTATGGATAAGAGGAAACTAATTACACTAAAGTGATGTTTAGGGAACAATGGTAAGAGGTGGAGAGAGGATCTTGCAATGTTCATCATATAGAACTTTGAAGCATTCAAATGCATGCCTTGTTTGTCCGCCCACAGCTCCTGTGACCTTCGATCTTCTTGCAGGGTGAGGTGATCTTTAAAGTCATCAGTCTACCTTCCTGAATGGAGAGTTGTGAGTTTTGTAATAGAACCCTCTTCTACCACATGCATTTTTTGCTCTGTTAGAAAACAGGTAAGCAGGAGACGAGGATGCCGGTGATGCCATAGCTGATCAATATATGGAGGAGACAATTGTGAAGGGCTGTGTCAAAGGATTTTGAGAAGTTCAATATTACCATGTCCACTTGTAGTCTTTTGTCAAAAGATATCAAAAGATTGATTTTGGTGGTAATCAAATAGGTCTCAGTGGGAAAAGCAAGAGTGGAAACCATGGTTTAGATTTGTGAGAATTTCTTGTTCTAGATTAGACTTAACGTGATAGCAGATTATGTGGTCCAGAAGTATACAGGACACAGGTGTCAGCAAGATCGGGCAGTAGTTTGAAGCTGTATGCCAATCAGTTTTCTTGAAAGCACTGGATATATAAACTCCCAGCCAATCTTTGTGGTAGGCAGCCTGTATCTAGAAAGGTCTGGAAAAGTATGGTCGAGATTGGGGGATAGTTGTCAGCCAGTTCTTGAGTACTTGTTTTGGGATGCTATCTGAACCTGAAGCTTTATTTGGTTTCAACTGATGAAGAAGCTTGGCTACTTCGTGGGTGCCAACATGGATGGGTTTGATGTACTCTGTAGGCATTTTGAAGTTACATACACTAATGTGTCTAAACCTACTTTTAAGAGGAAGGTCTTAACAGATTCTATTTCTCTCATAATTTTGGAGAGAAATTTCCAGGGTTTGAGGATACGATATGAAAAGCATTTTTCACTATTGTCTTAAGGAAGTAAAGAAAGACTGGAAGACCAGTCAACAGCAGTCAAGGTAGCATTGTACACTGTAAAGTGGAGCAAAATGTTAAGCAGTCATCCTTACATTATTAACACAAAAAGAAGACCACAATGAGAGGCAATACTGAGCTGCGAAAATCACAATCAGTGCACTTACGGAATATCTGGTTATAACTGGCTTTACAAAGAGGCATGTATGGAGGTTCTATTAAATGGCCTGCACCAGGGTATTCAATAAGTGTGAAATTGTCTTTAAACTCTTGTGGGACGCGTCTTTGAAATTTTCCCCCCACATCAGGGTGAACACACTGATCATCTAGACCATGAATCTGCAACACTTTGATCCCATGTCGCCATATCTGTAAAAACCAAAATTTAGAAAAGCAAGAAATTATTTTTTCATCACATGAAATAAATTATACAAACAACTCTTTAAACATTTTTTGTTAATTTTTTTTCTTTTAAAAGGCAATATAACATGTCTATCTTAACACAGATTTCAAGATTTGCTTTTCTACGTGGACAAATCAAGATATATCAATGATAATGATGATAATAATGATGATAAGGAGGATGATGACATGAATGCTGAATAAGGAATTTATATTCAATGTGTATTTTATTATTTTCAGGCTTTCAAGAATTAATTTTAACTGAAAAAGTTTCAGAGTACTGAAAAATACAAACTACAAAATTAAACCAAAGGTCATTAAGCAGTTGGTTTGGAGCAAGACAAGAAATGACTGCAAGCTACAAACGTCCTTATATAAATGGGTACAATGCAAATAAAAACAAAATAAAACTAATGCCTACCAAAAAAATAATCATTTACTTCAATTAAGTGTAATTTTACAAGCACTTTATTACAATCAGAGGTAAAATAATTAATGCATGTAATGATTAAGGGTTGTTCATCTCTCTCCTGTGAAAAAAAAAAAATTAAAAAATACTAATGATTCTTTGAGGTTTCTTCATACATTTTGTTTTTGTTTATTCAAGTAAGATCCAATTCAGTTAATACATCCACTTCTCAATCAATCAGAAGTGTCCATTCCAAATAAGGTATACAATCCTGCTTAATCACTTGCCTCTAAAACCCCTCTTAAACATACAAAAGAACCGAAAACAATTTGACACATTTGAGTAAAATACAGACATATATATACATATATATATA
>JBCJKE010441066.1:0-15008 GCA_039654525.1 Melibe bucephala | reverse complement strand
TATCTATCTATCTATCTATCTATCTATCTATCTATCTATCTGTCTGTCTGTCTATCTATCTATCTATCTATCTGTCTTTCTATTTGCCTGTCTCTCTGTCAGTCTGCCATTCTGTTCGACTGTTTGTCTCTCTGTCTATCTGAATGAAATAAAATATTGATAGGGAAGATTAAAATATTAATATAATCATCACTAACTTTTGCTTTTTAAAAAATTTATGCTGCATACAATTTTTGTTTTTCCCATTTTATTGACTTGCTTGAAATAAAAATGACTCCTATGATCAAATTTAAAGATATAAATATGCCTCTACATTAGTACATAATAACAGATCATGCTTGGCTTTACCATTACAAGAAGACATTTGCAAATTGAAACCAATAAGCAGACTGAGAGTGAAGCCAAAGTTGTAGGAACCTGTACTTTACAAAGCACAGACTAATTTAAGAATATGATTTACGATACATAATCTTTCCAGATTATGACAGTATTAAGGAACATTATTGATCTGGAGTAATGATGTATAAATTCACAATTTCAATGTTAAAAGACACCTCTATATCTTTTTTCTTTATCTTGAATGATGCTGAGTAGTGAGGCATGTACGTTTACATTCAAAAATACTTACTTTGATTTTTCTCAGAGTCATCATTTTTTAAAATAATTTTCTCTTAAGCCTTGGAAATCACTGGGGAGAACCTAGAAGATCTTCTGGCCTATGATGATCACTTCCTTGACTACTTTAATTGCTTCCTGGCTCTGCCGGTAAGAACTTGCACCACATCTGTTGTTGTAGTATTTATTTTAATTAACCGTTTCTGTTGTTGTCGATAACTTATTTATGTTACCCATTTCTGCAATTTACTTCACCATCTTAAGCCTCTGGCACATGTCATGATAGGGAGGGGTGTAACACTGGCATTTCCATTTTCCAATATCACTTTATTCTTCAGGTCTTTCCACAAGCATTGGTTTATAACCGGCTTACAGGTGCCTTTGATGAGGTTGAAGGTTTACACCCTGAAGTCCTAGGCTCTCTGCCCAGTATTGCTCCATCATTACAGTATGGACCCACAGATCTGGAAAGGGAGAAGATGCTGGAGTGGGCAAGGGAAGAAAGGCTCCCTTTATTTCTCAGGTAAATGGGGAGCAGATAAATTGATCATATTTACACTTTAATGTCAGACATTCCTTGGAACCTTAAGCTGAAGAGGAAATGAAAAAAAAGGCTTACTAATTAAGTTAATCTTTCTATATTTACAGAACCCATTTATTCCGTGAGCTAAAACTTGTAAAGCTACTTTTGAGGGCTTTGGAAATTGAAAGGCAGTCAGCAAGTAGAGGAAGCAGTCGTAATATACGAGGTTACAGCAGGGCAACGGAAAGCTATATTTCAAGTTTAAGGTAATGGCAAAAGGATTAACTGTTTTGGATTTTTTGAAATAGTTTTCAAATCATTGCTTTATGTTACAACAAAGATGTCAAGACATAATCATGACAATAAAGACTTCTTGATCATAGCCTTTCTCTTCTCACTCAAATAAACCACATCTGTTACTGTCATATTTCCTTTCATTCTCTCAGTATAGCACTGGCTAGGATTTGCACTCATTTTTTTTTCTTTAAACTGAAATGAATTCAAGCCCTCTCCTTACAGTGAAGATTTACTGTGGAATGTCAGTATATTTATACCATTGGCATATGACAAATTGCATATTTTATTTATCAATGTTAATATGGTGGACTTGAGATTATTTTAAGATGTTTACTGAAAAGCTTTGACTTCCTTGTAGAGAGAAAAATATCATGATATGGTTTCTTCTCCACAGCATCAGTGGTGAAAACAGTGGTGATATTTATGATTATGATGACATTTGGGGGGAGCTAAACTACAGTGCTTTGTACAAATACCAAAGACCAGGCAGTAGAGCTTTGTCTCTTCCAGCTCAAATCATTTTTGGTAATATTTTTTCTTTCTGTGCATAATACTTGACTGTTTCAGTGATTTTCAGTCAACGAAAATTATAAAGTCTATCTTTGAAAGCTTTTTCTATCCGAACTTTATATTGGATTTCAAATGAAAGTGTAAAATGTCATTCACAACTACAAAAAAATAATAATGTAAAGGAATGAACCAGACAGGTAAATAAGGGGATCATTCCATTTTCAAAAAGAAGATAAGCTAATGCTACAAAAAGTCAATTTTCTATATTGTAGACAAATAAATGCCCAATCTTTTAACTGCTTTTGACGTTGTGTTTTTAATTCATTGCAGATAACCAAAGTTATGGTTTGCCATCTTCCATTGACTCTGCCACTACAAGGACTTCTGAGAATTCTACCACAAAAGGCCTCAGTGCCTTAACATCAAGGCATTTTGGTGCCGCTTCTACTGTTCAGTTTGCCGAATTTCCAGAGAAACCTACTGATGTCCACCCACCAGGAGAAGTATCAGGAGCAAAGGCTATACTACCATCTAGTGGAAAAACCACAGAAACAGCTCGCCAAAAAGCAAGGTATTTAATCATTTTGAAAAATTGAAAGAAAATGAAATGAGAATTTTATTTGAAAGGAACTACCTCCTTCCATTATACTACTCTAGATAAATGTAAAAATATTTCATCATTTGTTTTTGCCTTTTTCTCCACTTTTTTTTTCACTTTAGTTGGGATACATCATTTTATTTTCTATCCACATTTCACATTTATCAACATACCCTTTACCAATTGCTTATACACAGGTTATTTTTTTAGTCCTTGTCATTTTAGGGAAAAATGTTGCTGTATTTCAAATATTTTTTTATTTCCTTTAGAAAGAAAATTTCCCATTTTTCTTCTTTTTCCTCTTACCTCCTTTTCTTTGTATAGATTTCTTGTCGGAGGCTTTTGTTTTTTTAGATTTTGTTTGTTTGTTTGTTTCTTTTTTCTTGTTTGTTTGCTTTTTCTTTTCTCATTTTATGACACTTCTATCCATTTTACATTTGTTAAACCCTACTTCCAATAACAGAATCTCCAACAAAGTTGAAGTTATTCCTGATAAGAGTACAAGTGTTGGTAAGTTGAAGTGCAGAATTTTACTAAGGGGATATATATACATGGATTTCCTTTTTATTTTTTAATTGCTGAAATGTACAAGCCGTTCAGTTGTCAGCCAGTGCTTGATAAGAAAACATTTTGGGCAAGGATAAAAAACAGAATTATTCTTCAGCAGTAAAAAAAATTCTTCAAGTACAAGCAGTGTCATTTGTCACAACAATAAAAAATGATATTGTAACATCAACAACAATGACAACATCACCCATAACACCTTTAACTAGTATAACATTTTTGAAATCATTCTATTCTGCTAAATAAAACTGTTTAGGCTTACCTTTTATATCTTTTATTGTGTGTGTGTTTGTGTGTGTGTTGTGTGTGCGTGTCTTTGATGTGAACTTTTGTTTTTCTTTTCCCCAATTCAATCACTCCACTTTTGAAACATTATTTGCAACATTTCAAAGAAGGGCAAACTGCAATTACCTTGCATAAATTAATGAATTCCCACACATTAAACCATGACAGGAGAAATTTCATTCTTGTGCATAACAGTATTTGAATTAAAAAAAGAGAATGAAGATGATCACTGTTTAACGTATGACAAAAAAAAAAAAAAAAAGAAAAAAAGAAAAGAAAAGAAAAAGAAGGAAGTGAGACATGTATTGATATTACATTATAGCGGATATTAAGAAATAATGAAAATCACATCAAACAAAATGAAGTATATAAAACAACAAAGAGGAAGGAAAATAAGCTGTATAACAAATTAAACAAATGAAACAAAAGTTTCACCCTGATGGGGCATTAAAACAAGGCTCCTGCATGACAGGCAGTGATACCTATCACCATGTCATTGAGAATACTGGGTGGATGGGGGATTGAAACATACTTAACATGTTAATGGCCTGTATACATTGACAATTGAATATTTATTTTTTACAAAATTGACTTTAGTAAATTGTTGTAACAAACTATTTATGTTCACAACTGACACAGATCTAAGTCTAATTAAGAGATTGGGGAAGTGATACTGAGATGGCGTAGATCAAAGATAAAACCAAATGAAGGATGCCATTCCCACTTTTTAATTTTACTAAGACAGGCAGTTAACATAAATATGTTGAATAGAAAATATCTGATCAATTACAATAGAATTTTTACAAACTTCATTTTTATCAAGCTTACTTGTTATTATGACTGACTACAAGGGAAGGCCACACTATTGAATCTGCAATGGAAGACTGTCAAATGATTTATGTGGACATATGAAAATCCTATTAGAAAGATATTTGATCAAAACAAAAACAAATAAAATCCACATGCTTACAATTTTTCTCTAAATTAATTTGTCATGTCAGGCTCAAAAAGCAAATCATCATTCAAATCTTCATACAAGAGCAAACCTCCAGCATCATCAACTGAAGAAGCTTTCATCAGAGGGGCAAGGTGAGAGGAATTTTTGTAATTTAGTTTGTGGCAAAGATATTTTGATGTAAGTGATAAAAAATGAAACTAAAGTTGAACATAATTATTTTCTTCATACCTAACCCAGATTCTTGAAATTTAAAATTACAAATAAAATATGTCTTAACCAAGACATAATGACTCATTTTACTCTGCTTAAAGATCAACACTTACCAAATATTGTAATAAGAGATAATTTACTTGCATTTTAAGAGGACTATATATTTGTGTGAAAATTAACTTATGACTTATTTGAGGAATAAAATATATTAATGATTACATATAGTATTTTTTTTTTTTTTTTTTTTTTTGCTACGAGATAGGAAAATAAAATTCTTTTTTCTAGAGTTTTCATGATTTTATGTCTTACAGGGTACTCTCAGCTCCAGTCAACTATGAGCATTACATCAAAATGCCTGTCCTGGGCATCCATGATTTTGAGGCTCTGTTTGGAGAGCCAGAGCCAGAGCTTGAAGGTCATTCCTATGTTCAATTTGAAGAGGAAGGAATAAGTGATGAGCAGACAGAGACAGATATGAGAAACATGGAAGGTAGACTTAAGATGACGGTTCAGCAATTAAAAGAAAAGATGCTTGGATCTGTAAGTTCTATTTTTTTTTCTTAATTAGAAATTGCATTACTATGCAGTTATAATTACTCAATGTGTTCAGATAATTTTTCATTCAATCAGCTTTTCAGTGATGGGGATTGTGGAGGGTGATAGGGGGGAATGTAAGGAGTATAGAATATCAGAGATGCAAAACAAATGACACATCAAATTGTTTTGAACAATGTTTCTTTGTTCTTGTAAAACTGTTTTCAGCATGCCAAATTTGAAGAATTCCGCACATTTCTACAAGGCACAGTAGGGGAACATCTACTTGCCTTTTGGCTTGACTGTGAAAATTACAAGGATACCATGGAGGACTTTGATGACATTGAAAACATGGAAATCAGAAATGCTCATTTTAGGTTTGTTATGTTTATTCCTGTCATTGTTCTGATTTTGTTTCCATCTCTCATTTCTATTAGGAAAACTCCCACTTCCTATCCCTACCTACCCCAATTGCTCACATTTTCTTCTTTTTTTTCAATTAAAGAAAAACACAACTGACAAACAATTGACAAAAACCAAAAGAAAATACAAAACAAAATCAATTGTAGCAACAAAACACAATCGTAAAAGTAAAGAATGATGACAGTAATAAAAAACAAACAAACAATATATTTACATGTTCAATGTAGAATGCATATAATTCTGACATTTATGACATCAAAAACTCATAGCACAATCATAGTTGATGGATAATAAATAAATGATTAACCTGATATGGAACCACTCCGCTATTGAGGATTATCTCAGAAAAGTACAAAACAATTAAGTAAAAATGATACAGAATGGAATTAGATTTAACTCTAAATAATTAGATTTAGTAAGTAAACGGCTAGCAGTGTATCATTTAGTAGATTTCTTAATTTACAGCTTTTCTCACTTTTTAGAGACCAGATTGATTAGCTTATTCTTTATTTATTCTTATATTTTTCTTGTGTTAAAGTCACAGCTGATCTGACTTATTTTCTTTTTTTACAGACCTAACTTCATTTCTTGAACCTGAGTCAAAATTTACATTGCTAGGGAAACAAATCTAATTCACAGTCAAGAGAGACTTTTTAAAGGATTTATAAACAATGAAATTGAGGAGAAGGAGTAAGGCAGTATCAGCTGATAGAATTGTATTGTAATACCGAATCATGTTTTATTCCTCACAGAGACATTCAAGATAAGTATAAATTGAAACTGACTGCAGATGCTCGCAACCAAATAACAAGAGCAGCAAGCAACATGGGCCTGAGTCATACAATCTTTATAAGAACACAATATGATGTGCTTAGGAGGCTACGTGCCTACTGGTTACCTCGATTTTTAATCCATTGTGAGAGAACCCGCAAGTTCAAGTAAGTGTTAGAAGTGGTTCTTTCCATTACAATGACTAACTTTAATCATTCTGCCAAAATTTTAAGAAATAATTTATTTTCCTATTCATGATTGTTTTATTTATTTTATTTCTTTTTCTGATGTTGTTAACTTGTGTTATAGACATATATGTGTTCAATTTTGAAAAGTGAGGTATACTGTGTCAGTGATGTTTATTGATTCTCTGACCCTTAGTCTTGATGAAGAGAATGAAATGTTGGAATCGGCACTACCAATGCAGCCATCAAAACCTGTTGAATTGGACGCAAGGAACATCAAACCTGCAGGTATTTTAAGTTTCAAGATGAAATAAATGGATAAAATGGTGCTCTCTTTTATCCCTTCCAACAAATCAAAATATTTCACAAAATTAAAAGAATTTTTTCTGACCCTCTTCTCCCTGTTAGTCTCATCTACCCTCCCCTTTTTTAAATGTTTAATGCTCTTTTTAACTTCTAATGCACTGTGATGTACATGTGTTTAGAAGTTATTGTGAACACTTTGAGCTCTTTGAGGACAATGCGCCATATAAAACTATTATTATTATTATGATCATTGTAATGAACAAAAACAAATCATGCATGTCACTTCCACCTTCACCCCATTATAAAAGTATAAGAAAAACAAAACAACATAACACAATTGAAAAGTGAAAAACAAACAGAAGGCAACTTCCAACAAAGGAATGAAGTTACTATTAACTTTTTCTTTTTTTCTCCTCAGCGGCTAGAACAAACCTGCCTTTCTTTCCATGCATTTCACTGGTGCACTCCATGCCAGTTCTTCCTGAGGATGCAAGAGACTATGCTATTCAAATGTTGAGTAATGTAGATTATGAGAATGGCTTTCCAAGGAGAATGTTTCCTCGCCAAAAGACTTCTCTATCTGCTAGGTCAAGAATGTCTGTGACATCTACTAAAAGGTGACTTTTCATATTTAATTTCTTTGTTTTCTTTGTTTCTCCTCTTCATTCATGAAGTTTATTTTTCTTCCTATAAAATTTTTTCAAAGAGCTTTCCTGCTTTTGTTTTATTTTCTGTTTCAAATATTTGATTTAATCATATGTGTCTATATTTTTCTGTCTTGTAAAATATTTTTCCCTATCGTTGTCTTTCAGGAGATAGCTTCATGCAAAGACAAACCTAAAAATCTAATGTATGAAATGGTATAATGACTTCTTTTTTCTTGGCATCTTTTTATTTTCAATATAAAGTTTTACAAAGCATTTGTATGCAGATACATAATAATATTCCTTGCTTAACTCTTGTACGGTATATCATCACGTATAGGATGCAACATTTTACCTAAAAATGAACACCCCAAAACGAGATTTAAAATTAGACCCAAAGAAACCCACTCAAGTCTACAACGATGATAGTGAAATTTGGTGGGTGTTTGTGGTGACATATAGAAATATAATGGTAAGGTTCCTTGGATTGCAAGAAGAGATTATACCTTACACTTTCAAGTATATGTACCGTTGTAGTCAGTGAATACAAATGAATTGTGTTCATGTTTGTTCAATAATTTTGAAACTAAAAAAGACCCATTACAAAGAATTATACATTCGAAATAACTTTAAAACTATACTGTGTCCCAGTACATCTGGAGCTATAAGTTGCTTATGATATCGGATTAGTGCATCTTTTTCAGTGTATATAGGTTTCTCTTCTTTTTCTTTTCTGTTTTATAAGACGTTGCATCCTTGACATTGTGATATGCAGTATGTATGAGTTGAAAGAGAGATTCGTTTTATTTTATTTGTGAGCCTATATATCGATGACATTTTATGTATATGGAGGGATATTGTATATTCATCTTTTTCCCTACCCAGCACCATATCATTTTTTAGGTAAGTCAGCATGAATATGTTCAGCTTTTCACTTGAAATCAATATGAAATATGATTATTGCAGTGTAGTGGCTTCCAATTAATATGTCACACATCATAATCTTTGCCAATCCTTGTATTTATAAGAATCAACAATTATAAGAATTTTTAATATTCTTGAATCCTCAGCAAGCATCACATTTAACAGAAAAAATATACACTTCAACAAGCTTTATAACAACAATGCACTTGGCTCCTTCATAAAGTTTTTGACGTTTGTCTTCAGAAATTGATTTTTGGGAAATGCTTCTTCTTTTTTTTTTTTCTTTTTTTTTTTTTTACACAGCTTTATTTGAAGAGCACCATTGGTTGTTTTTTCTTCTGGCATTTAGTTTGAATTAAATATTATGATTATTGTTTTCCAGCATTGAGGATATTTGTATTTTTAGTATATGTTGCATCCATATAAAATATCTGTCATTTGAATAATCAACATATGCATGAAAACAAATACAGCAGCTTTTGTGAAATGAATCATGTTATGCTGAAATATGAAACATGTATATTTATATAATAAGAATGTTTTATTTATAAATTCATTAAAACATTAACAAAGGGATAAAAAGCATATAAAAAATTAACAATTATAGAGTTTGCTCCACATGCTTGAATATTTATTTTTGAAAAATGTATCATAGACACCAATGTTGAGTATGTCAACATTGAATTCTAATGATTTTTCTTATGTATTCTTATTACCCAAGTTAATGGTTTAAACCATAATTGTTTAGAAAATATGGTCTCTTTGCCTCACTATATCATGGTTAAGAAAATATGGTCCATTTCATTTCTTCATTATGTCATGATTAAGAAGCTTATACATACTTGGTTCTGTTCATTGAAAGAATACATTTTTTAAAGATTTTGCATAAATTATCACACTTTTGTGTGACTCTACTGATAAAAAACAATGCCAGCAAAATCATATTTCCATGCCATGATTTATACTGATGATGAAAATGGTTTTCAATTCCACCATAAGGAAACTATTTTATACAGGAAGGGGATTATGTTGATTGCTTTACTTTGTTTTGAATTAGTGTGATTTTAAACTTATTATGAATGTATGCACACATGCATATTTCCTCAACATGTGGAAGTGATGCTTGGCATGATTCCCTCCGAGGATTCATAGAATTTATCTTAACTATCTGATTTTATCTTATCACATGTTATTAGACCATATTATCATATTGCATCGTTAATAAAGATCCCCTGTAATGCAAGCATCATAATCAAACTGATTACAAAAAGGATGGAATGGGTGCATTTATTCACAAACATCTGTTCTTTTAACCTCAAAACTATTGTTGACCAATATTTTGGGGTTTTTGTTTTTTGTGTGTATTCTTTCTTTAAAAGAAAATGGTATTGATGAAGATTATTTACATGGCACACAATTCAGTATAAAGATACGAGTGCTAACATCACTATGGCTGCAATTACATGCAAGCATATCAAAATGAATATTTATAAGATGGGTATATTATTAAGATTGAGACTAGCCTGTTACAATAGTTGTGAAATGATACAATCAAGACCTGTTTTAAATTCTTACTCAAATGTTATCAAACACAAGTGTATGGGGAGAGAATTGTACATTAATGGTGCTGTGTGGGTAAAAGACCTCCCAACAAATTTATCGTAACCATTAAAAAAAATTATTTATCTTTAAACATTGGCTACTAGATTTGAATGATAGGGTAGGGTGTAGCTTTAGGCCAAGTCTTGCAAATACGATGGAATCTCAAAATGGAAAAGAAGTTCTGTAAAATAGTTGCATTTTAACCATTGCAGCCATTGTAACTTGGTTATAAACAAAGGACTGGCATGGTCTCTTTTTATTTTATTTAAACTACTTCCATAGCCCAATTTGGACACTAAAACAGCTTGTTAATATTCTCATTAGGAGGATTGATCTTTCATTATTCTAATACTTCATTAATGCTGTCTTCTCAAACTTTAATTTGCTCAGGAATTTTTTTTCCATACATTTTCTTAGTCTTGTTATCTCAAAATTCAATTTCATACGTAGTTTAAATATTAATTATGGCCAGGTATATTGGACCATTTATTTGATGAATGAAAATACTTTTAAAGATCAGTCAATTAATGATCATAAAATAAACAAAGGAGATTGATAAAAGACAGAGTTGTTTCAACAATAAAATATTTATAAGAGTGTAAATACCGGAAAGAGCATTTTCTAGATATTGTGTGATACACACTCTCAAGACTTTCTTTTGGAAATAATGACATACAAACTCTGTTTCCATATCTCTAGACCTACAAAGGAAAGATTTTTAATGGCTTTGGCTGCTGACAGGTTGGCTGGTGGTCCATTCCAAAGATATTTGGCCAAGTAAGACACAACCTCTATTCTTTATTGCAATCAAAATACATGTGATTTATATCATTTATTTTCTTTCAATTTGTACTTTTTCACGCTGAATTTTCATTTGTTCTGGGATTCCAGAATGTGCACATTAAAAGTATTCTAAAATTAGATTTGACTCCAGCAATTCTTTGTTCAGAACAGTAGAGTCAATATGGCACAATAACATTATTGACCATTCTAAAATTCTGCTTGACTTTAACCAGAAGTGGTTTGATTCTAAGTCGTGGATTTGGTCAAGCATCTAAAGCAAAGATTTAGTTCAGTATGAAGGTAGTTTTTGTTGAGAAAAATACAGATCATGATAAGAGGATTGACAACAAAAAAGAAAAATCAAAACAAAACAATAAGACCTAACTTCAAAGACGAAACAAAATAATTGCACAATGAAACAAATAAAATTACAAGCTTACGTGGTAGAGTGGGGAAGGTTTGAATAAATAAGAAACCGTATTTAGGTGTTTGGGAGAAGAAATGGATTAAAGATGATTAAAGATGTCAACATGCAAGAATGAACGAGGTACATTAAGCAGATAAAAGAGACACTTGGGAGTCGAAATGCTCTTACATTAAATCTTGAGTCAACTAATGTAAAACCCAAAGGTTAAAGCTACTCAAATTCTATGTTGAGGCAAACCGTTGGCCACTTCAATTGTTAGTCAAACTCTAAGATCACAATCAAATCAATTGATTCTCACAATTCTAACAACTGAAACTCATCAGATCACCTTTTGTGATGGAGGTCCAGAATTGCACAACCTTACTAATAAGCTCTGAAATTAAGGGGAAAAGAGAAGAAAAAAACCATTTTATGCTTATTCCTACATGTCCATTGAATGATAATTTTTTTTTCTCAGTGTCAT
The DNA here is from genome assembly GCA_039654525.1 of Melibe bucephala. Lineage (NCBI taxonomy): Eukaryota > Metazoa > Mollusca > Gastropoda > Nudibranchia > Dendronotidae > Melibe > Melibe bucephala. The sequence goes on along the minus strand of JBCJKE010441066.1, from coordinate 3,386 downwards.
CAAAATAATAGAAGATTTTATCACAATATTTTGCAGATTGGATGATCCCCAACTTTTGGCAAGCCTCTTATTTTGGGAAGATGTTACGGAGTATGGTGTGACAGAAGACCACTCATCTGATAGACTACTTCGTTTGTGTCATGCTTGGAACATTTACAATAAATACTTGTCAGGGGACAGTCCTCACAAAATAGGTCAGATGAAAGGAGTATTGACTCATGGAAAATCAATTTTATCTCATTCATTTTTAACTGGATAACCAAAAAAATTTACAGCTATAATCTTTTTGTAGTGAAGAAATATGTTTAATATGTTTCCTTTCCTTATTTTTTTTTCTAAAAGAGAAAAAATTAGGATTTCTATATTTTCCACCAAGTGTAATTCAATAATGTATCAAAATACATTTTACTCTATCTGTTTGTATATAAAATGGACAATATTTGAAGCTAATTAGATTCAGGTTTTGTGGCTACAGCTTTTTATAACCAGTGTTAACAATTATAAATTGTATATCAAATGATATTTGAGTAGTTTTATGAGATTTTTGAAAAAAAAATGTAGTCATATTTTCTCTCTAATATGCAGAGATCTTTTACATTAAAATAAGAAAGAAAACATTTGTCAGCATTGACACCTTTTCTATTTGTAGATCTGCCTGAGAAAGAAAGGATCCATCTTCAAAACAAATTGGAGAAAGCAAGAGATTTCATGGAAGCTTCCATATTTGACAATGCTAAAGTGCAAGCTGTGGAGAAGTTGGAAAAGGCTTGGATTCGTTATCTAAAGGAGGACCTAAAAACTTTTCTTGAGTAATAATGAAAAACCCCTTTCTCTCTAATAAAATGCTTATTATTAAACGATGATTGTACGACATGTGAAACATATTAGTCCTGTCATACTTTTGCTAAAACATTATTTGAACAAAACACACAATCCAGAGGAACTTGAAGTCAAATTTTGTTAAGTGCGGTGTAAATAATCATTTTGCATTAAACCCATTTACAATATAAGTTCATAGAGATGTCTGTACCACTTTGTGGTTTGCTATACTAAATTATTTGGAGTTAAGCTTGTACCTGGATGTGCATTTATAATTAAATATTTACTTTTAGATTTAGAAAAATCCAATACCTCTGTTAAAATCAATAACATTCCAATCCTGCTCAAATGGCTTGGTAACCATTATTTTGAAAAGAATTCTCTTAAAGCTTAACAAATTCCTAACTCATAAAATTGAAAATGCTTGTGTTATATATTATCCTTTACATCTGTAGAATCAAAAATGATGATTCTATTTTTATATTGAATTTAAATCATTTGTAATGAAATTACATTATTATGATCATAGACCAAAAGAATGTTTGTACGAGGGCTTGAACTTTCAATTTTCTTTTCTTCATGAAAACTAAGTTCACAGACTGGTAACAAAATTATGCCTGAACCATGTGTAATTTTGCAAAATGATGCCACATGAAGGACAACATTGTTTTAGGAATGGCTTAGTGTGGTATTTTGTGTGCTATCACTTTGGGCTGTGCAGGTCATCTTATAGTCCTGAGTATTGTTTGTATAATTCTTTCTTGTTTTATCAAAGTAAAAGTGAAGCCCTTCACTTTCCATGGACTTCTTTTAGACTGGCTCATTTATACAGAAAGATCAAAATGTATCTTCCACCTTATACTTTCTAGATCCATGAATGCAATATAACATTCCATAGCCAAATAAATTTCCTTATTATAAGATACCAAGATTATTCATTTTTATTAAAATATACAAGAGATATATATCAAAATGACCTTCAAAAATGAGACATGGTGAAAATCACGTATTTGTCATTGAGCAAATCTAATAATATTTTCTATCAGAGCTATATGTGCTTGAAACTTTTAATGGTAATATTCCAACCATGGATTGGTCAGCAGTTAGCCCCAACAGGAATCCTATGGAAAACGTTTGGTGCCTCTTGAAGAGCCAGCTGAAGAAACATGATTTTACTCCAAATGCAGACACCTTGTTTGAAATTCTCCATGACATTTTGGATGAGTTGACAGATGATTATCTTCAAAGTCTATTACAATCAGTATGCAAATGAGTTCATGCTCTACACGAAGCCTACAGATCAAATACTCAACACTAATAAAGATTATTATTATAATTGAAGGATTTCATATGTTAGATATTCAGTTTTTTCAACATATGTCATTACGTTTCTTTTATTATTGTCAAATTTTCCCGTTCATAATTTCAAGGTTATTTTTTTTTGTGACTGTATCTTTAGGTAGCAAGTGTATGTCTTAAGTGCAAGATTATGAAGAATTTATCTAGCTTTAAATCGAAACCCTTCATGAACATATATTTTACAAACTTGAAATATTCATCTGCTAAACATAATATGTCACTTAACTTACTTGACTTAAGATTATTCGCTTCCTAGTCGACTCACACACGCACACACACACACACACACACACACACAAACACACACAAACACACCATAACAATGCAAGGCAGTGTCTGATATTATCAAAATCAAAAAGTGTGACAAAGTCAAAGTATAAAATAAATATCTTTATTTACATGATTTTTGAAAACTTAGTTGTCCAATGACCATTTTAATCATTCTCTTTTCCCTTATTTGTTCTCTTTTTCTTTCTGCCCCATTTCAGCTGCCGGGTAAAGCCAGGTGGTGAGAGTCCACCGAGTACAGCTGAAGCGATTGAAATTACAGTAACGGAATATGATGTACTTATCAAGAGGCCACGGCCCTGGGTCAGGAGGTAAGATTTGATAACTTGTATCATCAAGATGCCATCAAGTGGAGGAGAGGACACACACACACACACACACATACGCACAGAGAAAGAGAGAAAGAAGAGAGAGAGAGAGAGAGAGAGAGACAGAGAGACAGAGAGACAGAGAGACAGAGAGAAAGAGACAGAGACAGAAAGATAGAGACAGAGACAGAGAGACAGAGACAGAGACAGGCAGAGACGGAGACAGAGACAGACAGACAGACAAACAGAGAGACAGACAAACAGACAGACATACAGGGCAGGCAGACGGCATGCAGACAGACAGAGATATTTTTGTTTACAGCAATATTTGAAGTGAATCCTATGATGTTTTAAAATTTCACCCATAATACAAACACCACATAATTTAATTTTTAGAAGTGTCTTTTGGGGGATATTATAATTTTCACTAATAATTGATTTTCCACTCAAGAGCGTTGATTTATTGAAAGGCTGCATCCTTGCTATCAGGTCTTGCAAGTGGTTTCTTAATGGATAAGTTGCTGAAACATTTTTTATATATTTGTTTTTTGTTGTTGTTGTTTTGATTGGATTTGGGGTTTTTTTAGGGGGGAGGGGGTGGAGGGTGAGGAA
>JBCJKE010440955.1:0-15018 GCA_039654525.1 Melibe bucephala | reverse complement strand
CCACTACTACTACTACTACTACTACTACTACTACTACTACTACTACTACTACTACTACTACTACTACTACTGCTACTTATACCATTAGACACAAGAATGAGGCAAGGAATGAATTATAAGACAAAGAAATTATTAGATCTGACATCACTGGATCTAGACAAATTATATAAGCCCCACAGAAAATATTTACAAATACAAAGGGAAGAATTTAATAAAGAAAAACAATAAAGAAAAATGTATGGTTCCACTGAGAATTCAACCCGGGACTGTGACACTGAATCTTCTCGCCGAGGCAAGCAGAGCGTTCTTACCACCGAGCCAATACTTTTTTTAAGAAGATTGGTCTGCTTTAAAAACTCTAAAAAGAATATTGATTGAGCCATTATAGTTAAAGAAAGTATAAATAAGCAAATGATGTTAACTAGTTAATCATCATGAACATATATATTATTCTGAAATTCCTTATCAATTGCATTCTTAAAAGCATTTACACTCGCTGAACATTTCACACGAAACGAGAGGTTGTTCCAACCTTTTACCGCTCTACAAATAATTTTGTCCGATTGAAGTTAAATTACATATAATATAGATTTTATACTTATCACCTCTTGTGAAATTTAAATGAGAAAATTTGAAAAATATGTTATAATCAAGGTTGTCTATTCCGTGAGCAATTATGTACAATTGTATAAGATCATCCCCTTTCCGTCTATATTTCAACGAAGACAATTTCAATCTTTCCTCAGATGACATGATTTTAGTTGTCAGTAATAATCTGGTCGCCTCTCTTTCCAAATCGCAACAGATTGCCGTTTAAACAAAGTACTCCAAATGCAATTCCCAATTCGAAAACAGTTTTAATCAACATTTTAGAAAGTGTAATAAACACTAATGTGTCTATATATGTGAAATTTCTATGGATCATACCAAGTAATCTATTTGCTCTATTTATATTATCATGAATATGAAAATCGAAATGAAGATCATTGTCAAATATATCACACCAACATCCCTCTCAGAATCACAGACGGACAACATTACAGTTTTATCACGGTCCACATAATAATCGTGCAATGGGCTATTTCTACCAATGTGCATTATCCCACATTTAGAAACATTAAAATCCATTTGCCATTTCCCAGATCATTCAAACAAAGATGGTAAATCATTTTGCAATGCATGGGCATTTTCAGTGTGAGAATAAATCTTAGTGTCATGAGCAAATATTTTACATGGTGTTTGCAACATATGGGCAAGATTATTTTTATGAAGAATAAAAAGAAGAGACCCAATTACACTTCCCTGAGGTACACCACCGAGAACATCCCTAAACTTAACTCTACACTATTGTCATTTACAACAACTCCCTGTTTACGATTGGTGAGAAAGTCCACCACCCAATTAAGGACGTGACCAGCTAATCCATATGATTGAAGCTTAGAAAATAATCTTGTATCAAAGGAATCAAAAGGGTTTTTTTTTAATCCAGATAGACAGCATCGATACTATGTTTAAGGTCGGTAAGTTTAGTGAAATCCTCCATGACCTCCAATACTTGGGTTATGCAAGAGCGATTATTGCGAAAACCATGCTGACATTCAAATATCATATTAGATTCCTACAATGTCAATATGTGATCTTTCAAAATTGATTCAAATAGTTTACAAATGACACAAATTAACTTATTGGGCGATAATTACTGACATCGCCTCTATCTCATCTTTTTATAAACAGCAGCAATATTGCCAATATCCAATCCTTTGGAACGCACTCCTGCTCAAGAAATGTATTAAATATAATCAAAAGTGGATGGCTTGTTTCAACAGCTAACAGCTTATTTCAACAGCTAACAGCTTCAGAAAGTATGGGTGAAGACCATCCGGACCCACTGTTTTTGACACATCTATCTTACCGTAGTTTTGTTAATATTCATTTTCATGGATGATAATATTGGATAAATATTTCATTGTTTGACTGATATAATCCAGGGACATAAGTAATATTCTCACTGATAAAAACACTAGTGACATCTATCTTACGTAGTTTTGTTAATATTCATTTTCATGGATGATAATATTGGATAAATATTTCTCATTGTTTGACTGATATAATCCAGGGACATAAGTAATATTCTCATTGATAAAAACACTAGTGACATCTATCTTACGTAGTCTTGTTAATATTCATTTTCATGGAGGATAATATTGGATAAATATTTCTCATTGTTTGACTGATATAATCCAGGGACATAAGTAATATTCTCATTGATAAAAACACTAGTGACATCTATCTTACGTAGTTTTGTTAACATTTCATTTTCATGGATGATAATATTGGATAAATATTTCATTGTTTGACTGATATGATCCAGGGGCATTAGTAATCTTCTCATTGATAAAAACATTAGTGAAGTAGTTATTCAACAATGCTGCCTTCTCTTAGTCACTCTTAATCAAATCACCATCATCTTTCATAAGAGTAGCAATACCCGATCTTCTCTTAAGTTTCCTGTTTACATATTTCGAGAAAGCTTTTTATTATTATTACTAATTACCGTCATTATTGTTTTAATTACTACTACTACTACTACTACTACTACTACTACTACTACTACTACTACTACTACTACTACTACTACTACTACTATTATTATTGACAGATCATTTTGGTTTACCATGCTTTTGGATTGGTATTAATATTCCGGCGTTGATATCAAGCTATTGGTGCTTCTCGAATGTGGCGTTGAACATAACGTTATCTTGCCATCCAAAGTTGATGTTGTATATCTCAATAGTTCGGCATGTATACTGTCGTCTCCAGCAGCTTTGTTGGTATCAAGTGCGTAAAATGCATCCTTTACATCTTTGGCACTGATTGGTTCCTTCAAATGCCTGAGTGCGCCAGGAAACGGTGGCGTTGGTAGTATGCTTTCATCACTGAATTTACTTTTGAAATGTTCTGTTGTCATGTCAGGTATTTCGTAAGGATCCGTTATTATCTTGCCGTGCATGTCCTTGATCTTCGGATTTTCATAACGCTTTTGATTCAGCAGCTTTGTTGCTTTGAACATGTTTCTGTCGTTTCTGCTGTTGTCTATATCTTGCAGTATTTTTTCTAGTTCTTGGTATTTTATTTCCTTGACTGTTTTATTTATCCGAAGAAGTATTTGGGTTCTCGGGGGTTTTTGTTTTTTTTTCAATTTCTCTTTTTCTCGCATTGTGTGTTCTGTATATTTATCATACAGTCAGAGTGGCTTTCGCTCCGACAGGAGCACAATAGACGTTGTCTGGACTCATAGATGGCTGGCAGCAAAATCAACAGCAGAAAATATGAGCATTAAAATAGCCGGAATTCATATGTCAGCGGCCTTTGACACAATTAATAGAAGTCTTATGATAGACATATTAGAACCAATAATAAACGAAGATCAACTCAGACTAATCAAATTTCTTTTGCGTTATACAACAATTGCTATCAAAATCAAAGGAACAACTGGAAATCGCTCATTTATCAGCAACATTGGAACTCTACAAGGTGATAGTTTCGGCCCTGTCATATTTGTTGTTTATCGTGAGCAGGCGTTAAGGGAAGTAAGATCGGTCTTAACACCTGACCCGAAATATCTAGAGCATCTAGATCAATTACCACAAGAAATAATATATGCAGATGATGTAGACTACATAGATATGGAACATGTCGACACGAAGGAAGTACAAAAGATATTATATATTACTATTTTAATGTAAACGCAGACAAGACTGAATACACAACACAGTATAGAAATGAAATCACATGAAAAGACACCAAGAAAGTTGGTTCACTCATAGGGATCAAAGAAGTCATAGCTAGGAGAGAACACCTTTCCACGATAGCAATGGTGAAATTAAATAACATCTGGTTCAGCAGAGATAAATTAAGAAAATATGCAAACCTAAAACAATACTAAAACATTGTCAGATCTATCTTAACATACAATTGTGACACATGGGCGCTAACACGAAAAGACGAAGAAAAGCTAGACACATTTCACAAAAGGTAAAGCCGAAAGATCTTACATCACAAATAATCTCTATACAAAAAGTGCAATGAATCACCTCTGTCTCTTCAAATTTTGGAAAGTCACTGGAGATTATTTGGACACATATTAAAACGCAACGAGGACATACCAGCAAACAAAGCCATGCGTCTATACTTCTCAAAACCAGCAACTATATTCCCGGGACGACCTGTTACAACTCTCCTTGTCACACTTAATAACGATCTGAACAGACTAAAATCGCTAACTCTAACAATAAAAACTGTAAGAGACGTAGAGTCATTGAGAAGAACCGCGCAAAATCGAAGGCGGTGAAGGATCCTCACAAGAGACATGAGAAAAGCTGACGTGGATTCGATGTCGGTCGACTGACAGGACTTAACTGACTTAAAGGCTTTTCGCGTCCGAATCGTCGGAAGAAGACGCCTCAGCAACCTTCACGATCTTTGTTGTCATGGCTCTCCAGCGCGTTCGGTCTTGTGCCAGCGATCTTAGATTATTTAAATCTCTCTTCGTCTTTAGAGATACATTGGAGTTGAGATAGTACAGTTCTTTGTTTAGTACTATTGGAAGTGTTGTTAATGGTCTTCCTTTGAAATAATCGCCAAATTTTATGAAAAATAGTTATATAGATTTGTTGGACGGTATGTCTTGGTTTCGTCTTAGGATGTGTCCGAATAATTTCCAGCGGCTTTCAAATATGAATGTGGAAATTGGCTTTTCTTTACATTTTTTGTAGAGGGACGAGTTTGCAATTTTGACAGGGTAGTAGATGTTGGGCACTTTCCTGAACTGTTTCCTAAAAGAGGCATCTTACTTTTTCAAGTCTGTCTGGGTAAGGGCCCATGTCCGCAGTTGTACGTAAGGATCGATTTTACAAGCGCTTTACAACTTTATTTTGGTGTTTCTTTTTATTTTATCTTTCTTTATCCATACATTCTTCAGTTTGTTCAAGGCAATACTGGACAGCTGTTTTCGTCTTTCAATGTCTTCAACGTCTCCAATCAGGGATCCAACTTTTTCCGTGGTTTTCCAGGCTGTTTCTAATCTGTTGATGGAATCGAATATTCTGTTTTCTCAACATTGACCTTTAATTGGTATTTTTATAGGACTTTTTGAACTTCATTACATCTGTATATTCAGTCTCGACAAAGTCTATGTCGTCAGCGTATGCTATTTCTCTTGGTAGGTGTTCTTCGATGGGAGACTTTGTGATAGCTGTGGCATTTCGTACCTCTTTGAGAGCATGCTCAAGATAAACCGTAAACAGCACCGGGCTGAGGCCGTCTCCTTGGGGCGTGCTAACAGTGCTTGTGAATGGAGAATGGATATCGGCTTTATCTATCTTAGTATCCAGCACGGTGTTGCTAAGAAGGAATTGGACAAACCTCAGTTCGTCTCCATCTATGATTTCTCGAAAAATATTCAGGAGCTTGTGTATATCTATTGTGTCGAAAGCAGCAGACATATCTATTCCCGTAATTTTCAGGGTGATATTTTCACGGCTTGCTTTTGCTGTGAGCCATGTGTGTCCATATGACATCGGCTGTTCTCCTTTCTGGTCGGAATTTGCTTTGGGCTGGGGAAAGATACTATTTGATTTCTGGTCTTATTCTATTTAACGTTACTATGGACATTGCTTTCCTCAGTGTGTTGAGGAGTGTTATCGGTCTTAGACTAGTGAGTGGACCTTTTGGCTTACAGACTATCAGGCGAATGGCAATAAGTCAGTAAGTCAGAATTATTATTATTATTATTATTATTATTAGTATTATTATCATTATTATTAACATTATTACTATTATTATTGCAGGAAAGCTGTTGGGAATAACTCAGTATAAAGACTAATTACACTCACGCTGTTGCCTACCACGATAGTCTTTGACAGAGCCGACACCTGGTCCTTCACGACGACGTGCATTCTGCATATTGGTGAGGATTAGCAGCGTTAGAGACCCTTGGAATTGCCTGTTATCACACATTAAGTCTAGATTTCCTAAGCTTAACAAAAAAGCTGGGTTCCGTTAAGAAAAAGCATGCAGGTCGTGCTACACGATTGATTTGATTTTTTTTATCTCGCAGCCGCACGCACTAGCTAGGCCTAGTTGACGTCGACGGCCCCACATTAAAACATAGCTTTCGTAGCCGTTCTGGTTGTCGATCTCGACGTTTTTCGACTACTCTCTACTGCTTTCGATTTCCGTCCACTCTGATCGCGACAGATGTGCAACGATGAATTCACGTCACAAGGCGGTAAATAGTTGACACGCTGAGGCGAGGTAATAATGTTACCTACCACTAACTTCCTGGCTCCCCCTCTTGTCCCCGCCACTACCCCACACCAGGCCTCCCTCAGACCCGCAATTGCTACGACAAATAAGTCTACCGTTTGCCGAAGGCACAGCCAAAGCGTCCACGGTAAAATTTTGCATGCTCTTGTTACCCCTGCTCACCACGGGGAGGTGTAAGTGTAAGTAAGACTTCAAGCAGGATACAGTTTTGCAGATATATAAAAAAAGATTTGAAAAGCTTTTACTCATAATTGGCAGCTTGGTTTGTTAATTACCGGTTTAAAACGATTTTTACTTACAGGTTGCAATCTGCTTATTTATTTACAAAACTGCAGGCTGATTTCTTTCAGACACTTATTCTACGTACTCGTTACAGCAGATTTCTCCATGCACATATCTCTGTTTGATTGTTTCGTTGATGTTGTTTGCCTTTGATTTCCTCTGATCCCACCTTCAGGTATGATCCCTTGGCAATGCACTCAAATATTTCTATCAGTTTGTATGTCTTGTGGTGCACTGAATGGATTAAAGAATTCAGCTGCCTGTGATATCCAAATACTTTATTTCTTATGGCACGTAACTAGTGGATCGGATCACGTGAGTGACAATATTTATTTACTCTCTTTGAATTTACACATTGGAAGACAAATAAATTAATGAATATTGTTTTATTTAAAAATAATCAATGCTTGAAACTCCAAATACATGTATCTTTCATTCAAACATTGATCTGTGTGCGTGGGTGGTAGTTTTTTTCCCCCTGTGTTTTTCTCATTTTCAATTTGATGATGGTTATTTCTTTTTCTGTTTATGGAACCGAAAGAGCTTCGTCACTCTAGATCCTCTTTGAAGCAATAGTCTACTGATATTACTGATAAGATATAAGCAAATAACATTATCTTGTTCAAATACTTCGCATCCTGACTGCCTCTCGCATCGGGTGGCATCGGATCAATAATAGCTGCCTATCTGCTTTGTTTGTCTGTCTATCTGTCTGTCTGTCAGTTTTTTCATCTGTTTTTCTGTCTCATCATCATCATCATCATCATCATCATCATCATCATCATCGTCGTCGTCGTCGTCGTCATCATCACCATCATCATTATCATCACCATCATTATTGTCATTATGTTATTGTTTTATTATTTTTTCTCTTTCTTTTTAATTATATGTTATTTTTATAATCATTTTTATTGTTATTATTATTATCATTACCGGTATCATTATCATCATTATCATTATCATCATTATTATTATAACCATTATTATTATTATCATCATTATCATCATTATTATTATTATCATTATTATTATTATAATTATTATTATTATCATTATTATTATTATTATTATTATTATTATTATTATTTTAATAACAACAATATAAAGATGATGTTGACAATAGTAATTATAACACATGTAGCAAAGGCAATGATGATCATAACAATGATAACAATAATAATGTGAATGCTTGGAGAGAGGGCTTTGAGGAACCATTGAAGTTTAATGTGCCTCTTGAATCATCACAGAAAAACAAGAATCAAAATTACAATTCTTAGACTGAGAGGCAAGCCGTGAACTTGAACTGAAATGGCATAATTCTTTCTTATTTACTTTAACAAGCATGATCATTAGAATGATGGGATAGAAATCCACCTTACAATTTCCAAATCTCAGGCTAATGATAAAGCTTAGGATAAATATAAAACTACACATTTATATTTCCAGTTCATGTATTCTCAATAAGAATATCAGAAATTGGTTTTAAAAACTGCTTATTTATTTATCTGCCTTCACCAATTCGCCCTCAGAAACAAGCACCTTTCCCCCTTATCAACATCGAAAAGTAGTGAGACAAAATTGACTATGTTAAAATGCTTTAAATACATGTGTATCATATCATATCATATCAAAAGTAAGCGCGTTATAGGTTGAAAACCTTTAAATGCCCCATTGAAATTTCATTAAATGAATGCAAAATTATGCAAAAAGAAAAATGACTGACATCAATGTAGGGTCTCTATAATCAAATATAAAACGATTATTGATCATAGTCCAATCTCATATAATATAACTCTCTGTCTATAGCCCTCTTGAAAGCATTCATATTTTTCGAGCTCTTAGTACCAAATGTCAAACTATTCCATGTTCTAACGGTTCTTAAGATAACATAAACACAGTATAACAAAAACAGAATGCCACCAATCAACTTGACATAACTAACTTGACATAATTTTGTTTATTCTTTTAAACAATCTCATAATAGGTTTCTGTTACAGCTTTTTCTTTTAAACAAAAATAAGTATCACAGACATCATTCAGTATTAAGTTTAAGGCACTCATGGTAAAGGCATCTTATATATGAAAATTATTCAAATTTCTTATTGAAGATCTCATGGAACACTTCTGGATGTTGCCTTTTGTTTAGACGATAAAAAGAATATTCTGCTTATGTTCATGATTCTGTGTATCATACCATCAAGATATAAGGGGAAACATTGTTAATTACAACAAGATAAATATAATTGATATAAAACAGCTGTCCAATGTTTCCTTGAACAAACAAAAGAATACATGGAAAAGGAAAGATAAAATAAAAATAAAAACCAAAAACAAAATTGTGCAGAGCCCTTGTAAAATCGGCCCTTTTGTGTAATTGGTGGACATGGGGCCCTAACCCAGACTGAATTGAAAAAGTTAGATTCCTTTTATAGGAAACAGCTCAGGAATTTGCTCAACATCTACTACCCAGTAAAAATTTCAAACTTCTCTCTCTACAAAAAGTTTAACAAAAAGTCCATTTCTATATTCATAATTCATAGTTGAAAGCCGCTGGAAATTATTCGGACACATCCTAAGATGACACCAAGTCATACCGACCAACAAATCCATGGATCTATATTTTACAAAATTTGGCAAGCAATTCAAAGGAAGACCAAAGGAAATCAAGTCTAAGTCAAATAAAATTGATAAATGCTTCTATATCATGCTGGAATAATCTCAAACAATGTTGGTAGCATAGATAATTAATTCACTTCAACTCCCTATAAATTGTAGAGATTCTATACCTCATATTATTATGAACATTTATGCCTTTTGAGGAATAATATAGGGAATAGGAAGAATGACTTGAAAACATTTGTCTGAAGACAAATTAATACAGGTATATTAACATAGTAGGAACATGTGCATTCGTTTTCATCTTCGTCAAATTTTTCTTCCAACATCATGGATTGCATTCCATGGAACTAAGTATTGATACATCTTTACAAATGAATGAGATTAGGGTCAGAGTAGAAGTACAACATCTGTAATTGCATCAAAGTATTCAAGTTCAAATTGTATTCAAAATCATTAACAGAGTCAAAGTAATAGTTTGAACATTAGGAGTTGCAAGAATGATTTATTAAATGGATAACGATCTCAAGCAAACATCATTTCTGTACCATACTGTACATAATGTGATTAACAAACAATATCTTTCATTCATCAATTCTTGAGTTTTGGTTTTGCGAGCAATTTTCCCTTGTAGTAAAACCAGCAAATGTATCTGTACCAATACTTAAATTGTATGCTTCCCTTTCATTTTCATCTGAATAGTATCTGAGCAACTCTCTTTTATATTGCATATACATATATATATAATCTTATTATTTATTGCTACATGTCCAAATAGACAAATAAGCGTAACATTCAGATTATGGGTGCTTCAGAGACAATAGACAGGCACAGGCAAAAAAGATTTAGAGTGCTATAAATTTATTTATTCAGTCAGAAAACATGAGAAAAAGAGAAGTTGGACTTTTAATAAATCAAGCGGTGTCCAAATCTATTCCAAGATACTTGGCAATACCAGACAGGGTGTATCTTGTAACATTTCAAGGCCAACCAATGAATTTAAACACTATCCAACTGTATACCCTGACTAAAGATAGTGATGAATAAGAGATTGGATCGATATATGAAGATCTAGATAAGGAAAAAAAAAAAACCAACAAAAAAACAATGCAAATCACAAGAAATAACAATATAGTCATTTGTGATTCCAACACAAAAGTAGGGGACCAAATAAATGATAAGATTGTTGGATTATTCGGATTGGGAGAGATAAATGACAGTGATGAAACATTAATAGACTGGTGCAAAAAGAACCAATACATGAACTGCTTTTAGAAGATAAAATAACAGAAAATATTTACTGCAAATTAAATTTTAAAAGGTGTAGACCAATAATTATAGGAGCAATCTATAAAACTCTAATCGTACATTTAAAAACTAGCACAAAAATTCAATACTAAATACATCAAAACTAAATACATGTGCCAACAAGAAGAATTATACCTAGAATGATTTTACTTTGAAATGAATATGTGATACTGGAAACATTATGAAAGAAATGTACAACTTTGAAACATCATTCTTGAACTATCTAAATAAAAATGGTTACATAAATGAAATGTGGAAAAAAATTAAAGAAAACCTTCTAAAAATCATAACTAAAAATTTACCAGCAAAGCTAATTTCAACACAATTGCAACAATCTTGGTTCAACAGACTGACTAATAATTAGCCGCATGTGAAAAGTTAAAATAGTTTTACAAAATGAAAAGCTGCAATTCTGGAAGAATTAAAACAAATTATGTAAACAAATAAAAAAGGTAAACTCAATAGGCATGAAGGTCAGCCCGTGCAGAATATGTAAACATATAATAAATAATGACACTACATATGCTGATAAATCTTGAAGATATGTGAGTTTGAATACAAACTCCTCAAAATAGCTAAAAGCACAACTCTTTGAGACCTTTTTGATGTACTATAAATTTTATTGGTTTATGTCTATAACAATTCCCACTGTTCTCAGCTAAGGCTCATAATCATAGGCCTAACATTTCCAAGCAAGGTAAACAATAATTTCACCCATCATTAATTCTCTAACCAATTTAATTTTGCACCCATTTTCATACCAGCTAATCTCTGATGATAATTGCTTCACTGAATATCTCATTCAAATGTTCATTTGAAATGTTTTTCTCAATCCCACTTTTTATTTCGTCATGCAAATTTTATGGATTTAGATTCTAAGTTAGACCTCGACCAAGCATGATTTCTAAGTCTAAAATCTGGATTTCATTGCCAAAACAACTGGTCATCCCAATTAAGACATGTAAATTTTAAAGCAAATTATAAGTCCCTTTTCTGAAAATAATGTCATGAAAGAAAAACTTCTTTCTGTCACAGAAGAAATGAGAAAAAAAAAATTAATGATGTGTTGGAAATATATCAACCTAGAAAAAATAAGGAAGGAAATAACAGTTTGGAGAGGGATAAAATCAAATACAAAAGTTGTGGAAGAAATATCGATACTATCAACATGTGCAGACATAGACAGAAATGGAGAGAGATTGTCTGAGCACTAGAAACACCAGATGCAACTCGATTAGACTAAAAAGCATTTGAAATTTGCAATGTTATTAGTCAATGTGACAGTTCAACAGAACTTTTGTGAAATCAACAATGCAAATGGCTATTTTCAAAGCTCGCTTTTGTTCCGTTTTCTTTTTTTTAGTTTTCTAACCCATCTTGGGTTAGCTATATAATCTGGTTGGTGCGTAGAAAACATGACATAAAACTCAACACACACACACACATACACACACACACATATACACACACATACACACACAAACACACACACACACACACATACATACATACATACATACAAACGTCAAAAAGGGGTACTGTATAAAGTTTTATTGATTTTACAGATAATTTCTGGTTCTACAACATGCATACATATAGTACATTTTTCCTTTTTTTATCTTCTTTTTTGTTGTTGTTTTTGCTGGGGGTATGGGGGGGGGGGGGGGTTTTTTTGGGTTTTTTTTTTTTTTTTGTTGGGGGTTTTTTGGGAGGAGGAGGTGAGGGGGTTCCCCATCTGATATATTATGCAACGTAACAGTACATTGTATAACCATATATTTGCTGGTATGCTGCCAGCATAAATGAAAAACTCTTTTTTCTTCACCAGACAGGATCAGCTGCCCACCTTCTTTCTTCATCATGGCTGGAAGAGTGTGACATCATTGTCTTATCTGTAGACATTCAGGCTGATGATTGTGAGCTAGCAGGTCCATTGCATGCTTGGTAAAAGCTATTTACACACATTTTATGTGGTCACAGTGAATTAGCGATAAGTAGTGCTTTGGACTCGCAACTGAAAGGTCGTGGGTTTGAGTCCCATTGGGAATATTGTGATGTATCCCTTGGACAAGGTTATTTACACTAATTGCCTCCATTTGGTGTGCTGCTCTTGCAACTGACACTCAGTTTTCAATTAAAAACCAAAAGTCAAATTTCACTTTGGAGATTCATTGAGTGGAAATTTCCATTTTTAATTTTAAGTTAACTTTATCACTCCAATCTGGTGTAAATGAGTACTGAACTATGGGCAGTGGAAGATCTTGTCAACAAGCTACAGTTGTGCTCCTGTAAAATGGCTACTTTTCTGAGGGCTCCTTGTGATCTGAGACAGTTTCTGAATGGGTAAGCCCTTGGAGAGTGCATAGTGCATGAGCAAGTGAATATGTGCTATTTAGAAGTCATCCTTTATTTTTTTCTTAATATCATGTCTCACCAGCACCTTCATGGATTCCCCAACTTATAAATATGGTGCAATTCTGTCCATACAGCAATCAGAGTGACTGCATACCCAATGACTGATCAACCAAATCATAGAAAAATGTCACTTGACAATTTGGCACAAATTTGGTTGGCCAGTCATTCTGATTGTTCTCTCATGTCCTGAACACAGCCCACTCAAAATCTTCAAAATCAACCTGCTTAGTTCTTGTGGAGTCACATCAGACAGATCTGTTCATAACCTTGCCACTCCTCTTTCATGCTTAGTTTTACCACTGCAGAATGTAGTTTAATGATAACCAACAACAACAAGAAATGTTTCATGCTACATCCTTTCATGCACACCCTTATTACTCAATATGTCAATAATTCACTCAGTCTATTGCTTGAGAGAAAGGGGCACAATCGTACATAATGAACTGATTTGTACCAGTAATTTCCCCATTAAAAGAAAAAAGGACAGATTTGTGGACCTACAACACCAAGTGCATTGATAGATTGCGCAGTAATAAAAAAAAAGAAAGCAATTCATGTTTTTAGGAACATCATAAATTTATCAGTACCTTGTTCTGAGAATTCTACATTTTTTCCATAGATATAGATAGATTTAAATATTAGACTTCTGTAAATTCATAAAATTTAAACATTGGACTTTAGTAAATTTATTTTCAATGACAACAACATCAAATGAGAAGTTCAATAGCATTGGTTTTGCTTATTCCATAGTGCTCACCTATGCATGTGTAATTATGTTTGTCAAATGTTGAAAAATTTCTCTTCAATTTCTTGAAAGTCAAATTGTCATCACCAAAAATGGTAATCGTCAGTCATGGATGCTTATTTCTGGTCAAACTTTTGATTGTTGGGGTCATTCAGACTGGTAAAATATAATCATTTGTACTTTCTTAGTATTGATCCATGAATAATGTACAGATTATATCAATTTATTTGCTTTGCTGTGTTGGAGATTATCATTTACAATATGAAGTAAATATTAGTCTGCATTTATGTCAACAACACATTTATTGTTTGAATAGAAACAGTAGATTGGAAGATAGTGCACCAGAGGCATGAGATCAACTTGAAATACATTTATCATGCACTTTTTGTATCTGCATTTTCCTCAAGCGTTGATAGTCAAGTTACCATGATATGGTTTCCCAATGTACATATCATGTTTACATTGTTCACCACACATTACATCTCTTGGTTGGAACCATCTGAGAATTTGGAGGACAGTTGAATGCTTTTGCAAAAAGAGGATGATTGGACAGGACCCCTTTCACCCTGGGAAAAAGATCATTATAAATGAGTACAAAATAAACAATGAATGAATGAATAAGTAAATAAATACATGATTGTGTGAGCATGAGTTAGACATTAGACTTGAATTGCAAGTCAAAATAACTAACACTTTTGTAATGCTTGAGCGGTGTCAAGAGAGCTTAGCTTAAACAAATATGATAAATCAAATAATAGTGGTAGGTAAAATGAACAGAACAGAAGAGCAGATACTGAACGTGTATTTTTAAAGTGACAACAAAAGTGTACAAGATATAAAGCTGTGATATAGACCAAAAAAAATTATTTATCACCCCAGATGCAACTGGGTCCTGTAAAAAATTGTTTTTAAAAAGAAAAGAAAAGAAAGGGGGAAAAAAATAAAAAGTAGAAATTATAGACATACATCCTTAGATGGAAATCCTCAATTACAGGGGCATGCTGACTCCCAGGAGCAGACCGCGGAAGTAATCATGAACTTCTTATGACGGATATCAAACTTTGCTAGAAAATAATGAGATCTCCTGCCAAATCTATAAAATATGACCTTTCACTTATACAAATAAATGTCCATTACAAACTAGATGTCAAAAATCGATTTGCTTCCCTGCAATCAATAGCAGAGGGTATAGAACAGAAGAATTGGCAAAAAACATTGAAAACAATTTCAACACTGCAGCAGTGCAAGATTGGGGGGGGGGGGGGGAGGGGGGGGGGGGGGGGGGGGGGGGGGGGGGGGGGGGGGGGGGGGAGGGGGGGGGGGGG
>JBCJKE010440844.1:0-15021 GCA_039654525.1 Melibe bucephala | reverse complement strand
TATAACATAACACAACATAAAAATTTATTAATTTAAGCAAATATGCCTTTGAATGCTCTTGATAAAATGATATATTACAGGGGTAACAAATGGTATTTCATATAATAATAAAACGCATGTTGTCAATTATATCATAATTATGAAGTTTATGAGAACAAAATGGCATACTTAATGTTGATCTCCGCTGGGGAAAATGTATGATGGAGCCATAACAGTTAAGGTTAATAAATAACTCGAGCGGAAGAACTGATTGTTTTAATCTTTAACATTTGACCCCCAAAGTATAACACCTGTATGGTTTTTATCAATAGAAAACATTATTATATGGCAATAAGGATTATAGTAAATGCTATACCTTTTCATTAGAGTAGAAAAATAAGGCAAGCAAATGCACCTCAAGCTGCAAAAATTCAAAGCTGTATTAATTTATTTTCATCAAAATCAAACATCAAATGTTTAAGTTCCCTCCTCAATTCTGTTTTTAAATTGATTTACATTATCTTAATCATCAGTTTGAAATTTAAGACTATAATAAATATTAACAGTCCTAAAGATCAATGAATTACTTATAATATTTGTAGAACTACCCTCAACATAGATTTAATATGTATCACCTCTTGTATACTGAACATGTGAAAAACGAAACAAGTTTTGTTTTCTGTTGTTTTGTTTTTTTATAATTAATGTTACTTATACCATAGACGAGTTTATACATTTGGATTAGATCTCCTCTTATTCTTCTATCCTTCAAAGAAGGCAGTTTTAAGAATTTCAGTCTATCGACATAGGACATATAAGACAGAGGAATCATGTGGAATCTATTGTTGAAGCAAAGTCCAAGCCTAATGAGACATAACCGGGCCTAAAGAAGTCCCACTGAACGTCTATTGGGCATTATATCTAGGCCTGTGTTCATTATACTGTTTTCATGTCATTTCACAGTTGGATTTCAGGAGTCGCCCCTGACTTGATTCTGCATTGCACTGCACGTCGAGGCATTTCCTTGTTTACTATCGCCCCATGAGCGAGACAAAGTCGCAAAAACTATGACCGTGGCCCACACTCTTGTTCAGTGACTTCTCTCTTTCAGGTTGACGGGACAAACAAAATACGAATCGAAGAGCTGAAGAAAAAACATAGCTGTCCAGTTCGTGTTAGAGGAGTAGCGACAGGAGAAAAAGGTAAAATTACAAATAGTAAATAGTAATAGTCGGCAAGGAGATCATTTTTAGTATTAGATCTAGAATCTAGACTAGATTAGACCTAGAGATAGATTGATAGAGCTATTTTATTTTATATAGATCTAGATCGATCTATGTTAGACTCAGACTGACTAGATCTAGATTTAGATCTAGATCTAAGATAGACCTAATAATATATAAATATAATTAATGAATAATGAATAACCCAAATCTAGGCCTAGAGCTTCCATCTTTGAGGTCTCGTGATTGGATTCTGATGATTATTAAATGGCACGTTATTAAATACGAAGTGGCTATTCGGACTTGAGTCCGAATAGTCTCCCGTGGCTATTCGACCTCAAGTCATACATGTATTGCGATCGCAATGGGCCTGTGCTCTCGTCTCGTGTGTGTGTCAGTGCTCTGTCTCGTGTGTTACGAAACTTATATACAGATAGTGGAATTGGAACCTAACTACTGGTCATCCTCCCCTCTGGCATCACGTTTACCTCCAAACCCCTACTCTTAAGGAGTTTTGTATTTTCTTGTATGTTTATGTATAATATTATATATATATATATATATGTCAAATGTCTCAAAGATGTATGCTTATTTTCAACATTGCTTGGACCTGTGGTATTCAGTTTGTGAGCTTCAATTTCTCTCAAGCTTTTCCAAATAAATTATATATTAATTTATTATATATATATTTATAATTATACAGATTGAATATCATGTGTATGTTTTCACTTTGTTTTCGTAATACATAGAATTGAAGTCTTATGACAAAGTATAAAAGGGGTAGGCAGATCTCTTGCTCACCAATTAATTCTACCACTTTTTAACAATGATAAGTAAAAGGAAGCATGGCACAGGATGTAAATGTTGGGGTTTTTTTTTGTCTTTAATTCAAGAAAATAAAAGAGAACATTTTATTTTTTGTGATGTCTGATTATTTTATTTATATTGTCTTTTACTTACTATTTTCGCAGACATTCTTTTGATCTCTGATTAATCCCGGACATGTTCCTTACTTCTTTTAAATAATCTTCTATTTGTGTGGCAGAAGAAATGTGTAGATGAGAATGGATAAAAAGCTTCTGAAGAAGGGCAACAAAAATCAAGTGTCAGGATTATCTGAGTGGTCTCGTACAGGTAGCTTCATGAATAAGCCAGAAGTTGGCTGGATTCACCCTGATGGGCAGTTGAATCCAGAGGCTGGCATCTGTTATGGAGTACGGGTAAGAACTCTATTTGAAATTCTCAAATTATGTCTCTCCAATTACCCACTGGAGTTGCTTTTGAAAGGCATTATATTTAATTCTGATTTTTAATTTATTGGTCAAAACCCAGTACCATGATTTAACTTTTTTTTATTTTGTCTTATTTTCTCCTTCAACTCTGTCTTGACAAAAAAAAAAAAAAAGAAAATATATTTTTATATTGTAATAATACTATTATATATTGTGTTGTTGTTTTGATTGTTTTGTTTTTGTTTGGGGTTTTAGTTAGGAGGGTATTTTCTGTTCAGTTTTATTTTGTTTTTTGTTTTGTTTTTGTTTGTTTGTTTTTTTGTTTTGTTTTATTTGTTCAAATTTTTGGAGGGCATTGTTCCTGAGGACGAGTGGTTTTATGTTAATTTGCTTTGTGTTTTGGAGGGAGGGGGGTTTGGGTTTTTTTGTTGTTTTCTTTTCATTTTTTAATGAATGGTGGATTTAAGCTCTTTGTG
This sequence comes from Melibe bucephala, assembly GCA_039654525.1. Classification (NCBI taxonomy): domain Eukaryota; kingdom Metazoa; phylum Mollusca; class Gastropoda; order Nudibranchia; family Dendronotidae; genus Melibe; species Melibe bucephala. Next base: position 12,111 of record JBCJKE010440844.1, on the reverse strand, counting down.
ACAATTGAATTGAATAAAATACAAGGCTCTTCTATACTTACAGTATATTGGATGCTTGGAAATTAAAGAATCTATGAAGTCCTTAGACTTTGATACAAGGACTACTATTGCAAGGTAGGTAGAAGGACTAGTCTGTTTAATAATAGATCAAATAATATGTGTTTAATTTATATTATATTTTTATCCCTTGGATTGCTCATTGATTAGTAATCTAGTATAAGAAACATTCATTTTGTTTAATTTGTCATGTCTACTGAAAACATTAAAAAGGTAATTATGAGGGCCCCTGTTACTAGCAAAATTTTATTTTTCCTTGCTCTCGTTATTCCCAATTTCCAAGGGAAGAAATCAGATTATCCTAAAATGGCTTAGTTTAAGAGATGATTTTTACTTCATCGAATTGTCTTCCAATTCAAACCAAATCAGAAACAGAGATAAAACAATTTGAGTTTTTAAGATAATAGTACACTAGCAAGTAGGAATCCATCCAGATTAAATTATTCTGAAGGAAAGGGGTTTAAGTTCATAAACAAGTCCATGCCAACGAGTATATCTGTTTTATTATTGTAATTCCAAGCATCATAGACCTCATGCCCTACGCTTGGATATAATGCGGGTGAGTAAGAAGTGAGAGTTTCTTAGCTTTGCTGGTACATTTGAAGTGGAGTAGATTGACATCACAACTCTTTGGCCAGTGACATTGATATAAGTCCATAGCCTCCGTATGTTATATTGTGTGCACATACACAACACACATACACACACATGCACATTATTTATGTTATTTTGCTCTTTGTTACCTACTCCCACTCTGGAGGTGGAAAGTATGACTTTTAATGTCCAATAACCATTATCGAGTTCTCATTATTCTAGATCTCTAGGTCACTTGATTTGTTACCTTCTCCCACTTTAAGGCATTATCATGAATGCATGTTATTATATATTTAGGGATGAATGCTTGTGTATCAATCAATTGGAAATTATGGTTTTTAAATTTCAATACCTATTGTTGACTTCACATTATTCCAGGCCTTTAGATCACTTGGTATCCAATTTCCAATTTAGAAATAATAATAAAGATAAAAATGTTTTCAAAAACAGGGATCTAAAATAGTATTGTTATTTCTCTGTTCTCTTTATTTGCGATATTGTTAAACACTGTATGACAAAGTGGTTCACAAACTGTGGATAAATGAAAGTAGGATGTTTTGAATAATGCTTTGCAGGTGAATTGGGGAAAAGTTACACATATTCCTTTCAATGTATTTATTATTTTTAGAGACAAAGTCTCCACAATGTCACAAATCAAACTGATCACACTTTCCTTAGAAACACATCAGGTATGCATGTAATAAATAATAAAATGAAACACATGTTACAAAGCAAGGTGTATGTGATTGTACAAGGATCTTTAAACCAAAAAAAAAAAAAAAAGAAGAAGAAGAATGGAAAGCGAGAATAACAAAAAGGAGAAGAGCAAAAGAATGGGTCTGAAAATCATTGGGAATTGAGTCTTGAAAAGGGAAGTAAATATTTTCCTGTATTTGAGGGTTTCAGATCTGAATTTCAATAATAAAAGAACATTTTTTGTCAGTAGTTTATTCTCTCCTGCATTTTATTTCCCATATTTGTAAGGCGGTTTCCCTTTCCTTTCTATGTATTTTTACTATCTATGTCATTCTGTTTTATAGAGAGTCCATAAATCGTGTAGCAGAAGCAGCTGGTTTGAAAACAGCCTCCAGGAGGAAAAAGGTAACTCTCTCATCTTTTTGTATGTAGTATATGGGTAGAAGTTGTTTTGCCATTTAGACCATAATTAAGAATAAAAGTTTGTATGATACATTTTTGCCTTCAATCTTCAACATGTAACGGTTGTGACGAAAATAAAAAAGACGTAAAGAAAGAAAGAAAATATTTTAAGCCTTGTAAATAGGTATGCTATTTGTCACTAAATTCACAACAAATTGTCATAGGTCTAGTATAATTCATGTATGTAAATTTGAATGAAATTTTATTGATAATCATGAAGATAAACAGTTTTGAATATACCCATAATATGTGACAAAAAACTACACTGGGCATGGGCTAGAAAATAATAATGAAATAACATGCTGGATGTTCAGGTATTTTAGAACAAGAAATTATCAATCCAAATTAATAAACTTTAGCGGTGGTGAAATTACTTCTTTTTAGTATGTGTGTGAGGCTTCATGAGAAACCACTGACTAGTTTTTGCATACCAACAAGAATGTCATGGTTAACTAAAAGAAAAACAAACAATAAAATGGCTGTTGCAAAATAAAAATGTCAATGCAATATGTATTGTCAAATCATCTGAGGTTTCTATGGAACCACCACAGTCTAATCATAGATCACAAATGTTTCCTCCAGATTGTTATTGCCATTGTTAATTCTTCAAGGGTGATGTAATTCTAATAGCTTCTCACTTTTTTTTTTTTTTGTAGAAAAGGATTCACACGTTGTGTTATTATCTCCAATGTGTTGCCATTGCTTCGGGTTTGGGGTGGCCAATCATCTCTGTCAATGAAATCAGTATTACAATCAATTAAGGTCTTGTTGTTTGCATGAGTAAGCCTGATTCTAGATTTAGAAATGAGATATATCCTGAAACCTTAATCAAAATCCATCTGACTTTGATCATAATAACAATATAAGAAGTATGAATTAAAATTACACCTCAAATTTGAAATGTGAGCATTTATGAGAGCACATATTAGCTAATTTCAATGTTCAAAATTTAAAATATTTTCATGATTTAATATTAGCTGTTTCTTCCAGAAAATGGTTATGATAATGAGGATTTTATCCAAATACCGTGGGGAATTATCACAAAGTTAAGTCAGTAGAGTTTAGAGGCCCTTGAAAAGGCCATGAAATATCTGTCTTTTTTTTTTTTCCCCATCATGAGGTTTCAAAACTGTTTATCTATTGATAAATCAATCTCAACTCTTTCAGTATTGTAATATAATGTTTTTTTAATGCAATATGAATGAATGAGCGTTATATTGAAGGGAAAAACAATTTACATTTCTTTTGTTGGGTTTTTTTTTTATATATATTATCTCCAGTGCTACCATCGTATTTCAAAATCAATAAAATTCCTTTAACAACCTACTTGCATAATCTGTTTCATACATGTTTTCAGCTGGACCGGCGTTTGGCTAAAATGATGGGGGATTTACCGCATATGCAGTATGCTGGTTCAAATGTCAACCTTACTATTACCACAGAAAGTATAAACCTTATGGTCATGGAGACAGGAGATGTAAGTCAAATGGTTTTCAGCATATATCATTTATCCTGGAAAGTGGGTTTTGTGACAATTCTTTGTCTTATTTTGATGTATGTATCTCATGGTATTACTACAAAGGTTCATTTATTTCGGAGATAAAAACATAAAGTTCCCTTTTTTATTCCCCAGATAAAAACATAAAGTCACATGCATAAAGTCACACGAAAATACCTGTATTCCATCTAATAAACTTCAGTGCAAGATCAAAAGAATAGAATTGAAATGTGGGATGGGTTATTGAAATAGACCTGGCACTTGTGCAATTGTTTTGTTTTTTTTTCTTTGTTTCCATTTGGGTTTTTTATATCAATCAAAGGGGATTCTGCTCTCTATCCTAAAGACTAGGGCAGGCTCTGTATTTGTAATGCAGTGAGTTTTATTTGGCTTTATAGGAAAGAGGATAGTTCAATTGAATGAAGCTTTTCAATGTCTCATTCGATTCTTTCTAAATTCTTTTATATCCAGACTATTGCAGATCATCCTCTTCACGTGGTGTCTTTTGCATCTGGAGGAGATGTTGTAAGTCATATCTTTCTATTCTATTTCAGGACGACTCTAAATGTCTATAGTCAATATCAGTATGCTCCATTCAATGTCATAGAAGCCCTAATAGCAGTCTCAAAAAGATGGCCGTCAGCCCATTATTATCTTACTATATTTGTAAAATCCATCCACCATTACACTTATATAGGATATATAACGGGATTACAATCCTTAAAGCAAAACTTTCAAACACAGCTTAAAAATATCACAATTCTAAGATATATCTCATGTGTATAGTTCATAAAACAGACATACATGAAGTTTTAGCATTTCCTTCTTTTTACAGATAAGAGATTTAATACCAATGTAGAGGGTGGATATATGCAAAGCACTTAAGGACACATGGTGTATTATTTGTATACATATGTATTTTTGTTTTTGTTTTAGTTTTATTATTATTATTATTATTATTATTATTATTATTATTATTGTTATTATTATTATTATTATCATTCAACTTTGTCTCTCAGGATACTCTTGACTTTGTGTCATATGTTGCCAAAGACCCTGAGCATGGCAGAGCATGTCATGTTTTAGAATGCGGGGGAGGCTTGGCCGAAGACGTGGTCACAACTATTGGCCAAGCCTTTGAGCTCAGATACAAACAGTATCTTAAGAAGCAGCCTAAAGCCATGCAGTTTCCTGACAGGTCAGTCAATGCTTACAAAGGATCTCTTCATATTTTTACTAATAAATCTTTGTTCCTATCGTTTTATTGTAAAATAGTATCTGTTGTGTAGATTTAGAAATTGATTCAAATTAAAAAGTGTATACATCACATAAAACCAGCTTTGAAGGCAGAAGGAGGGATGATTATATAATGAAAGATCTAGGTAATAGAAATAGAATAGACCACAAATTAATATGTGTGAATCAAGTTTGCCCTTTACAAAGACATGGAGGACTATGACATCCATTTGTGAATGACAAATTTTCAATGTTTTCTAAATCTTACTTCTTATTTGATACCCCACCACATCAATTAATTTTGATCCTTGATGGGTTAGCTTATCATATTTCATTGTGTGGAATGTTTTATATACATCTCATCTTGCAAGAAGTGATTAACCTGTACTCTATGTTTATACATTATAAATATGTATAGTGAATGAGTGAAGCAAACTCTTATATAGCGAGACAGTACCAGGTCTTCAGAGAAGAGAATCTCCCTCGAACAGGTGTTTCAGCCTTAAACTTCTGTATATCTTGATATGGATGATAACCCTGGCTTTGATGATTATTAATGTACATCTTGACAGAGAGGATAAAATTTACTTCCATCAGTTTTTATATATGTGCATCTTATCTTGGACTTCTGCCTTTAAGTATTTATACATAAGCTCGGTATTGGAATTTTTTACTGGTATTGTTAAAGAACATACAACTTTGTTGTTGGTTGATTGATTTGAATGTTATTTACAGAATCAATATATGTCATGTTTTCTTACATTTATGCAAAATATGATCTAAATTCTTTCTTTTAAAACTGCAATGCTTCAAAGTTCAGGATTTTGTTTTTGGATCACCTAATATATGAATATCTTGACAGATGATACACCCAGCTTTGATCCATGATATATTTATGTCTTGATAAAAGTGATGAACCGAGCTTAATCATTAAATATGTATATTTTAATAGGGACGATAAACCTGGTTTTGATGATGAACGTTGGGGGAACAGAGAGGACTATGTCAATGACAACCTTGATGCCATGCTGTCAGATGAGGTGGCTGGCGCTGATGGTGGTGTGCAAGCTACAGATGGTGCTGATGTGGGGATAGTAAGTTATTATCTTATAAATAACAAAATTCCACAATGGAGAGTTCAGTATGATGAAAGAACATCAAAACAAATTAAATGTGTCTTCTCAAAAGGCAGAGCAAATTAGTAAATTTATTGACTTGAATAGGCAGACAATATCAGGATCTGAGATCAGTTTACTTTTCTGCTAGATCTAGTCAGATTTAATATATAATATGATATATTATAATATAATTCCTTGTTTGGTTAGCAAAGGCATTATAATGTACCTTTCTGGCATAGAGATCTTGATTTTAAAAATGCATTAAATGTTTTCTCATGTTCCCATTTCTATGAAAACTCATTCTCTTTTGTTTAAGATGATTTGCACACCATATTTTGCTTGTGGAACCATTTTATATTATATATATGAGTTAATTTACCAACTTGATAGTAATAGTAATGTATACATATTTTTGTAATCAGTACTCGTTTGAGCAAATTTTGACTGAATCAAAATTCCTTTTTGAACAAATAAAGAATATTTGAATTTGTACTTGGGATTTGAAAAGTGTCCAATTCCATGCACATTTATTCTGATGGTTTCTGATATCAAGTAGTATTCATAATGCCTTTCAATACTGACCTCTTTTTCATTTTTGTGTTTTCTTTAGAGCGGAATGTATGCTCAGGTGAAAGACACTTCAGAGCGAAATAAATCATCTGAAAAGCTTGTTGATTTAACAGACACTTATGATAATTCAGGTATAGATATGAATCTTTACATAGATGCAAGTAAGACAAGTTACAAATGACCATTATGATGTTCACCTTCACCTACAGCCTTCATGACTTGTGTTACAAATGGCTTCACAGATGTTTTCCACTCTTTGTCTGTTGCTGCTTTCCTGGCTTCTCCCCGCATCTTCCATCCTGTTTTTAGTTTTTTCCAGCTCCACCTTTCTTCCTTTGTTGTTTTTGGCCTTTCTTTTCATCTTTTTCCTTCTGGTGTCCTGTTTAAAGCTGTATTACATTTATATCCTTGGTCTTATTGTAGAATATGATCCATGAACTTCCGTTTTTGTGACTTTATCTTTCTATTTGATTTTAATGATTCTTCTTAGGCATTCACTGTTAAATTTGTCAATGTTTGATTGCCTTTGTCAATATTTGATTGCCTTTTTATTGATTTTCCATGTTCAATAACCTAAAAGTCAAACCAGTATAAGTAATTTTTCATATGGTTTCATTTTACTCTAGCTTTGATTTTGTTTGACTTCCATATATACTCAGAAGTTGTTTGAAAGTACTTCTTACTTTTCTTAATCTGCTTTTCATGTCTTGCGCTCCTCCACTTTCTTTTCATTTCGTTGTGCCGGTGTGCTCCTGCACTTTCTTTTCATTTTGTTGTGCCGGGGTATCTAAAATTTTATACATCTTCTATTTCCTTTTTTACCAACGTGGCCTTTTCCTTCTTGTTCACAATTTATGCACTTCATTTTTGTGTTTAAGTTGTTTTATGAAGTTGCAGAAATGTTAATGTGCCTCAGCAATTCAAGGTTTACAGTTGTTAGGCATGATTGTAGAATCTACTGAGCTATGAAGATGTGGTCTTTGTTTTGCACAAAATACAAAACTTTATTAAAAGCTGTAGGTTATGTTAAATAATACGGTATTGTCTATTACTCCTACTGCAGAGAGACAAATTTAAAACATACATGTTGCAGGGAGGAGGTATATACTTTTTAATTTAGTTTTAGGACAATGACTTAAACTTATTCTAAACACACAGCTGTTCCATGTTCCATGCACCAAGTCAATGCCAAATGCCAACATTTTCATTCCAAAAACGATCTAAGACATCCTTGATCTTAAGAAGTTTACTTAAATTAATTAAATAACAAATTAATGGTTTTTGTAATATATTCAAGACATATGTATGTAGGCTTACAAGTATAAGCCAAGTTTTTCTTACTTAAAACAAACACAGTCAAGATTTTGATTTAATTAAATATAAAGATTTAAGAAAATTGACTTTTAAAAAATGGAAGTATTTTGAGATTGTTTCCTGGCCAATTGAGATGAATTATTTACATTTTTATTTTTATATTGATTTTTTAGCCACCCCTGGCTCGAAAGCAGACATAAATGATAAAATGTTTAACGGTACTGAGTATGACAACAAAGGAGGTGATCAGAATACAGAAAATGCCAATGCAGCAGCTTTTGATGCCTTCGACATGGGTATGTAGCTTTTGAATTTTCTTAGCCATAGGAATTATCACCATGAAATATGATAGAAGAAGAATTTTAGTTTCCTAGTGTCCCATTCTGTTAATGTCTTACCAAAAATATAAAGTACCGGATACCTCACTTTGAAGTTTGTTTATCACAAAACTTAAAAAAAAAAATGTTTGTGATATTTTGTACCAAGTATATGAAATCTTTTTGATATGTCTTATCTGTTCGGGGGTTTGGGTTTTGTTTTGTTTTTTGATTTGATTTTTTTTTTTTTTTTCGTTGTGTTTCTTCTTTCATTTTTAGCACATCACAATAATAGCCCAGCCATTGTTCTTTTTTTTCTTTACAGAGCCATTTAGTGTTGAACTTCCTGCTCCCCCTAAACCTCCCCCAACCTCAACCAAAAAGTCTAAAAGAGGCAATGAGACAGATCTACGAGAAAATAAGGAACCCACTGGAGGTAACCTAGAACCAGTTTTTGAAGACTGGTATCATGGAGATATGGTGAGAGAAAAGGTAGGAACTCTCTCAACATGGGAAATTAGACATTAGATGTCTCTAATTGGGATTGTAATGTGGGGCTGATTTCATCATCTCAGAATGTAAATTTGTAATTGCAAACTCAGAATTGTATTTGTAACATGAAGAAAAAATTGAAATAATGAGAGTCCAGTATTTTTGTCTATATCATACGCAAATTATGTGCTCCTGAGAAATGTAGTAAATTTACTGTCTTTCCCTTTTTCTGATCTAAGATTTATTGAGTAATTGAAATTAAAATGAAGAATTTCACCAATAACTTGGTTTCAAAAGTGTTTCATAAGCAACTCAGCTTCAAAACAAAGCACTCATATTTTTTTTTCTGTCTTAGGCTGAGTGCTTGTTAGAGTTTGATGGCGACTTCCTTGTCCGCAAAAGTACAAAAAGTCCTGGCCAGTTTGTGTTGAGTGGCAAGCAGACAGGCACAGTGAAGCATTTACTCTTAGTAGATCCAGAGGGAATTGTAAGTGTGATTTGCATTAATTTATTTACTGTCTATCACTTCTATTTTATTGCTTGTACTTCAATTGTATTTTATTGTTTGTTATTCAGTTATATTTTATTGCTTGTAATTTACAATAAAAGGGAAAGATAAAATATCAAATAAACAAGTTTTGGAAAAAAAATATCAAGACCACCAACACTACCTTTAAGCAAATTATGAAAATGAAGGTGACATACTTTGGTCATATCACAAGAGAGGAAAATGTCTTTTACTTATACATGGTGTTTTTCGGATAGATGGAGGGAGAGAGAGGAAGAGGTAGATAAAGAAACATGTGGCCAAACAACATAATGGAATGGACAAACATCAAAAGCTTACACAATATGGTTGACATATGTAGAGACAGACAGAAATGGAGAGAGATTATCTGTCAACTGGAAGCTCCAGGAGTAACCTAGAGAGAGAGAATTTACACACTTAATAATGACGAATTCACTCAGATTCAGAATGAATTCTTTTTTTTTTTTTAAACTGCTCGTTCTTTGTAATACTGCAATAAATGGACAGCCATGACAGTCCCTTAGTCTCTTTCATTGTGAGAAAACATCAACTTTTAAGATTTTTTCCAGATGTTCTGTCTCCTATCCTCAAAATAACCTTCAGGATATATTTATCCATAAGAGTTCTGCCCCACCTTAATAAAAAAAACAACAAACAGTAAATTTTCTCCATAAACTTCAATCAATGAGAATTTATTACAGTGTTTTCATTAAGCTAATGATTGATCACTAACGAAGTTTGATACATGTGCTTATCACCACCCTTGCCTCTGGAATTCAGACATTAAATGGAATAGTGTGATGGTCCTGTCCACTCAACTTATGGCACCCCTGATATGAGATGGACTTGCTTGAGCTGGCTTTTCCATCATGAGACAAAAAGTCACAGGTTCCTCACATTATTCAGCAGCCAGGCCATATCATATTTTATTTATGATAGTCTTATATTCAACCAAACGAAAAGCAGCATATCCTACGGACCGCTTAAAATTTCTATAAAAGAGGAATCACTTGTCTGAGTTAAAGACCCAAAAAAAACCAAACCCATCAGTATATATATTAAAATATCGCTTTCCAGTAACACTGCTTAATTTGAACTTATAGCAACAATATCCCTGCAACCAATCACTATGAGTCAGTCAGTTCTATTATTATTGTACTTAATTAGCTTGACTTGACTTATAACCATCTATTTCCTAGTCAGGGGACAGGGACGCCATGGCAGCTTCTATGGTACTCTTAATACACAGTTTCCATTTAAGCATGATTCTCTAGGTCTCTTTTTTTTTTCTTTTTTTTTTTTTTGTTCAATCTTGGCAGTGTGTTTTAAGTTTTTGAAAGATCATTGTGGAGAATAAGTGACAGAGCTGTGAGTGGACACCCTGGAAATTAAAGCATTATAATATTATAAACTTAAGAAATTGAAATGTTTTCACTGTACAGAAGTCTTGCGAATTGATACGAATTTCATGATTTTATGCAATGTACAAATAAATTGTGACCACAAAATGTGTGAATTTGTAGTTAAGTCTGTAGACACGCATACAGCAGACCATGAGGTCCAAGATTCGATTCTGTATTGTGATAGGTGAAACACTTGCCTTCTCTGCTAAAATATTGTCTCACCCAACCAGAGTATAAAATGAGTACCCTACTTCAAGCAGTAAATGATCTTGCCAATCTGGTTAATTGATATGCCTGTAAAATGACTATGGCTCTGTATGCTCCTTGGCAGTTTTGTTTTTTTTTTAAGAAAAAAAAAGCAAGTTGTAAAACCCTCTGTAAAGCATGACGAGTATGATTTACATACCAATATAATTTCTTAGATATGTACTCTTTAAGAGCTGCACGTTTTATTCTTTTACTCACAGTCAGCAGCCTTTAATATGCTCATTGTCATAGTAAAAAATGTTCCTTTATTTCAGGTCAGGACTCGTGATTTCATCTTTGACAGTGTCAGTCATCTTATCAATTACCACAGACAGAACAATTTGCCTATCATCACACAGGGTAGTGAACTTCAGCTGGTACGACCAATCAAAACTTCCATCGCCGCCATCTGATTTAATTTTTCCCCCTAAGATAATTTCAAATTAAGTTATTAATTAATGTGTAGTAGGACCTTTGCAACTCTGCATGAATGTAATTGAGACTCCATAATGTTTTCGACTGTTTTCACTCTTATAGTTTGATGTTTTTAAAGATTCTCTGTATTGAACTGTATCATGCCTTCCTCAAGTCGGAATTGAGATTATACATTGTGCATTGGAAAAAACATTGTGTGTGTTAGAGTGTGTGTATGATTCATAAATCTGTCCAGCACTTTAAAACACCTTTGACCACCTCACAATCCAACTGCACACACTGAATTACATTATTTCATCAGTATACTGTGAGATAATTGGATATGTACATTGTGTATTGGATGGGGTTTTGGTAATTGGTTGGTTGGGAACAGATTTTCCATTGGGTTTTTGTTTGTTTTTTCTTTGAGCACTGTTATTTGGGAGGGGGAAGGGGAGGGGAAAGTGGGTAATATTTGTAGGGGTTTTAAAAAAATAATTTGTATTATATGTTTTGTGTATTGTCATTTTTTTAAATACTTGTTCATTTTCAAAATTAAATTAAAGATTTTGCCAGAACCCAAGAGAGAAAGCAAAAAATATTTCTGTATTTTCAGTAAGTTTATCGGATGCTGAAATTGTTTACTCAAGGGTATTCGAGGATGGTGTCTCTTTTCTGCAAAATAGAAGAATTTGATTTTATTTTTTTTTCAGAGAAGAAAAAATAGCCTCTCTGACATTTTCTCATTTTTATGTAATTTTATTTTACAATCATTGTTAAAAGAAAACTTGTTGCAATAATAGAAGTTTGTAAATAACTTAAGTGTATTTCTGCTTTATGATGATGAAGTAATATTTCATATTTCAGTTGCGGAAAGTTTCCTTGTGTTTTTTGACTGGCTGATGATGGGCCACATTTTTTTCATCATATTTTAGGGGTTTTTGACACAGCTGTGAATAATATAAATGGATTAAATTATTTCAATGAGTGTTATTTTTCTTTTCAATCTGATCAATGTCTGAGGCCAGTTGGTAAATTATTTTGTCTTTCGTTTTATATTTGTTTTGGGTTGGGTTTTTTTGTTTTTGTTTTTTTGTGTGTGTGTTTTGTGTTTTTTTGTTGTTGTTTTTTGTTTTTTTTGTTGTTTTTTTTTTGTTTTGGGGGG
>JBCJKE010440733.1:0-11068 GCA_039654525.1 Melibe bucephala | reverse complement strand
CCTTAATTTTTCAAATTTGTTTGAGTTTGAAAATATTAGGGACAATTTTAGAGTGAACATCTGTCACATGGAAAAAGTGCAAGATCACTCAGTTTACATTTTTAAAACCAAAACAATGGAAGGCTCTGTGTTGGTCTACAAACAAGCAAAGTAAGGCCTAAGTATAGCACCGAAAACACACCTATGCTTTCATATGCTTTAATACAACTAAGACAATGCATACAGTCATGATTAAAGCTATGAGAACAAGCAATCCAGTCAAATCAAACAATGGCGACCATGAGAATAAGAGTAAGTCTAATAAAACAAATTCATGAGATTCGTATTCTGTTTATAACAAAGAATGTCAAAACTATGACAGCATGATGTAGGAGAAGCCTAACGAAAAAATTGATGACATTTTTAAACAACCTCAGAAATGAAATACAGACATAGAAAAAATAAAGCCGTTTGCATTTGACCAGCAAGGCATAGATGACCCACTCAACATGGAGGCGAATCCACAAGTGAGCCCTAATGAGACATCACATGAAGAGGAAAGTCAACACAACACAGATATCCAGATGAGATTCCAGAAGTGTGCCCTTATAAATAAACATCAGATGAAGAGGACAGTGCCTCACAAAATTGTTTTGTCAGTGATGATAATCTATAAGGAGACGGACCCTGTAGACCTTGATAAAAATGATATGACAATTGGATTACAATATAAAATAAGTTTGCAGATAGAGAATCGAGGGAGAAACAGAACAGCCATATTAAGCATGTGATAGATACATTCGAAGTACAAATTGTTCTTGGGAAACTGTTGATTCAATCATTAAATATTGTGTATTGATAATACATGATAATAGATTTCATCACCAAATACAATGAAGATAAAAGACTCTCTGCTGAAATATTAAATAGATACATGTAATATTATTATGACCAGACAAAATTTCTTACAATTTAAATTTAAGAGCACATAAATATTATGCAGGCATTACTGCCTCTTCTGAAACAATTGATCATCTAATTTGCTTGATAAGCATTTGCTCCACAATGAATATAAAGAGACAGTGATCAAGTTTTTGTACCCTTGGTTTGTATTTTTGCTCACACTTTTGGGGGCTGGAGTATCCAGAATTGTAACTGAGCTGAAGAATGAGTATCCTTCCCAACTTTGTATATTTTTCATGAGTGTCATTTTTTTTATTATTTATTATTTCTCTATCAGTATTGTTGATGGCTTCACCATTATTTTGGCTTTGTACCTTTATTAGGTTACTTAAACTAAAGTCGAAGATGTTATATTAAGAATTATTAATTAACCTAAAAAGTTTTAAATGAAATATGTTTGACAAAAAAACCCCAACAAATCCAACTATTGTACCTTCATTGGTAGTCATGGTTTTAATTTAAAAGAAAAAGTCATGGAATGGAATTAGCAGGCATTGTGTAAAAGGATTCAATCATAGCATTATAGTTGTTTCCTCATGCAGAACAAAGTTTTCCAATGAATTATCTATGAAATATGTTTTTCTTCTCAGTATTATTGATTTAAAATACCATTACTTAAAACTGGAATTGATCATGAACTGATATGTAAAGACTAACGGAATCTTGTTAGGATTGCATCTTTGAGAGCTCCAGTCTTACAAAGTTTCACTGGACCGTAGAGCATTCATGATCTACTGTACTGAATCATGGAGTGTATTTCTTTTGGTGAAACTCACAACAATGTCTCATGCCCCTCCTTGCAGTTAGCAGATCGGTACCAGTATTATTTAGGCCTTGATGTGGAATACATGGTAGACAACATCAAGACAAAATTGGACTTCTTATCCCGTAGCTGGACAAGCCTGGGTCGGCCTTTGGTTGTCTTAAATCTACAAAGAACATCCCTAGGTTGGCTTGTGAGAACATATCAGTATTTTTTGTCTTTTTTTTTTTTTCTTTTCATTTTTCAAAAGGATTTTGATGACTCGCTTTTGATGTCATTATAAGAATGAGAATTTTTTGTACTTTGCCTTATTGTTTATGTTCCATGTATATATTTGTTTATTGTTTTTGGGTTGTTGTTTTTTTTTGTGTGTGGTTTTTTTTTTAAGTTTGAACTAGGAAATGGTTTCATAAATTCTATCTTAATTTAAAATGCAAGTCTTGCCACTGCTCCAGAAAGAAAGTGAGGATTCAGTAAAATCACTATATCTTTTGTGCCATACATTTACAATTTACCAAAATTTTCATTGTGCTTGTTATCATTGTTCTGCAATCTGACTGGAGCAGCTTTGGCAATGTAATTTTATTCATCCCAAACTATCTTAGAGCTCTATCACTATCTTGTTAGTTGCTATTCAGTGGCTTATTAAGTCTTAATCTTATTTATAAGTAGGCTACCTTGGATTGCCATACGCCAATCTGAGTAAATTATCCTGAGTAGTTAAAGGGTTTACACTTTCATAAGAGGTATTAGCATTGCTTCTAAGTTTAATTCTTAGTGGTTTTTATGAGATTTTTAATGTACATTTTTTTATACAAATCAATGACAGTAAATTATGGTCATGTTGATTGTTAACAATCGTGATGTGATTGCTTTTGAGTTTTCTTTCTCAACTCGAGCTTTAGATGTCTACAGGTTATTTACAGCAATTTGAATGAAAAGTGGTTATCAAATGGTTATGTATCATTAGTATTGGTTTGTCTCTGTGATCTTCTGTGTAGATTCTTAATTACAGGATAAAGGAGAGTAAAAGAAGCAAAGACAAACTTGAAAAACCATCCTGAAAGGTTGCTGAGGAAATATTTGCTTAAATCTGGCCCTAAAACCTTTACAGTATGATTGATGTCTGTTGGGAAAAAATGATGAAAGGATTAAGAGCAAGCCACAATTTGAAGCACATTGCAAACAGTTGATTCATAGGCGCCTATGTTGAGTTCAAATGTTAATAAAAAATAAAGTCGATATAAGAAGCACCTCTGGTTTTTATCTTGTTTAGAAAAAAGCCTGAATTATTGTATCTATGTCATGTAAAGCAGTCGGTTAAGTCACCATCTTTAGTCAAGACATATATTACAAACCTGAAATGATTTCTTATCTATATATAAAATCTAACCAACAAATTCCCTCAACCCACCAGTAAACAATTTAATTAATCAGCCATTATTTCATTGCCATCATGAAATGATAACACTTCCATTCTGCCTAGCAAAGATAGAGGATGATGATGATTCTTCTTGTGTCATTCCTTTTAATTCATTAAATCATCTTACTTTACACCTGAACAAAAAATATTCACTTTAGACCACCATTCATGATGAAAAGGGTGAAGTGAAAACTTAAAAGAACTTTGAGGAATTTCAGTTCAATTTTATCAATTGCTGCTTTCGAGTGACTGGGTCATTCGTCCAAGATTTTTTACAACCATCTAAATTAAAGTGTATGTGCTAGCTAATGCATTTCCTTGTAATGATAAGTAGGTTCTTCTGCTTCTTCATAAAAGCTGACAGACTCAGTCAACTGAGTATTATTGTCAATGTGCTCAAAAGTAATAAGACTGCTAGTACTTACATATTAATATTGTAAGTTTAAGATTCTGTTTAAAATCTTCTGTATCTCTTTACTGCACTTTACACTGACTGGCAGTTTATTCCATAATCTAAAAGCATAAGGGAAGTATGAATACAAATGACTATCTTCACTAGAAAATGGAATTGTAAGTGTTTGATCACCAGGTCTTGAATGGTTGTTTTTCATTTGAGATTTTTCGAGTTGAAATATTTTTTGGTCACCTGATTTGGGTCTGCTGTTGTTATTGGGTCCTGAATTCAAGTGTTATTTTATTAGGTCTGAAATTCAACAGTTCTCTTGGTTTTTCCTTTTTTTTTTTTTTTTTTTTTTTTTTTTTTCACTTATTTTTTTCCCAAAGATTTTTCTTGTTGGTGTCGTTATTTATCTTGATGTTTACATCCTCAGCTTAGACTGACCTGCATGCCTGTTGAGTCTGCCTTTTCATTCTTTATAATTGTTTCTAATTTTTACTGATTTACTGCTTTTCATTTCATAGAACCATTTCTTCCTTTTGCATGCTAATTGTTTAGTTTGTTGAACCAAGGTTATTGAAATTGGTTTAAAGTTAGTTTTGTTGGTACATTTTTATTTATGATTTTTGTTAGGTTTTCTTTAATGTTATCCCACATCTCATTTATGTCAGTTTCTATAAAAAGATTTCAAGAATGATTTCTTAAAGTTGACGGCATCTCTCTTAATGTTTTCAGTTTCACATTTATTCCAAAGTTAGATTGTTCATGGTTTAATTTTCTTCCTGTCTGGCTTTAGTTTTGATTTAATTACCGTATCATGGTTACTTAAGCCTTGGATTATATTGTTATCCTCCACTTAACCACGTTGTTTGTTTTGAATATATCTAATATATTACTATTCCTTGTGCTAGTGTTTGTTATGAATATATTTCACAAAATTTGGCAATCAATTCAAAGGAAGACCATTAACAACACTTCCAATAGTACTAAACAAAGAACTGTCCTATCTGAACTCCAATGTATCTCTAAAGACGAAGAGCGGTTTAAATGATCTAAGATCGCTAGCACAAGACCGAAAGCGCTGGATAGCCATGACAACAAAGATCCTGAAGGTTGCTGAGGCGTCCTCTTCTAACGATTCAGATGTGAAAAGCCTTTAACACATATCTAATATATTACTATTCCTTGTGTTAGCTTTAACAATTTAATTCCATCATAATTCATGAAGTGTCTTAGAATTCAAAATTTATGACCGCTTGTTATGGCTTTCTTTTCCCAGTCTGTGTCTGGTAGGTTTAGATCACCTCCAATCCAGAATAAACCCTTTTTTTTTTTTTTTTTTTTTATTTATCTTGGTTATCTCTTGCAATTCATGACAGATTTCTGTGCTTCTTGTTAAGTCTGGGATTGGAGGTCTATAGATTGCTCCTATAATTATTGGTCTACAACCTTTTAAATTTAGTTTACAGTAAATACTTTCTCTTATTTTGTTTTCTGAATCAAGTTCACCAGTTAGATTTTTTCTTAATTGCAATTAGTAACCCACCACCCACCTCATCTATATACATTTTAATCCTCTAACAGCAGCTTGCTATTTCTGCTTACGCCTTGGTGTAACTAAGTTTCAATGCTTATTAATATGTCTGCTTAATTAATGTAGTAGGCCTATTAATAGTATTAATGCAGAAAAAAAAAATTCATTTTGTCATATATGCTAATGTGACCATTTTAAAGGTGATTTGATAGCTATGCTTAGGACAAATTTACAAAATTATATCAGATTTAAGATTTCTCCAGCTTCTAGGGGCTTCCAAGTGGTGACGACCTAACATCTCTTGATACGGGTTGAGTAGGGGTTTAGTAGTTTTTAATTAATCTAGATATGAATGGCAATAAAAGCTATTTATTTTGGTTAATTAAAGACTAATAATGAAATATTTTTAAAGTAACAAAATTTAACAAAAACTTATCCTGATTGTTGTTTGTGTCATTGTGGTTGATTAGATTGATTTTTTTTTTCTTTTTGATTTTTTTTTTTTTTTTAATGGGACTTGCAACTCAGTCATTAGAAAGCAGCAATATGTCATTTTTTTACTGTGATACTGATAATGGACATTCAAATGCCATTTTCACATGTATTATATTCATATCATGTTTCAGGTTTTTTGGCTTGAACATATCACCTTTTAGCATTTGATAACATTTATGTTCAGTTTTCCTGATGAGCAAAATACAAATGTAACAGGTATATTTCAAATATATAATATCTATACCTGTTAAATTTGTATGCTGGCTATGGATTTCAAGTGAAGACAAGTTTCTGAATTACAGTGTGTCCAGACTATGGGGTCTGTTTTCTCACAATTGAGTAGACTTGACCAACAATAGGAAGAAGGATGACTCAAGAGTGGTTTACTTTCTTAGGGTCCAAGCATCATAACATTATGTCCCAAGTGCTTTACAGGCCGATGAAAACCTCACGGAACATACATAGACACTTATTGTCACTCCAGCAATCCAAGGAAAAAACCACCCATTCATATAATTAAATTCCATTTTCTCAAGTGATATTGAACACACTCAATGAAATCTAGCAGTTTTGCTTGAAGTTTGAAGAGAAAATACTCTCACTTCTTCTAATAACATCCTGATTTGACTGTCTTCATTCACTAATATCTTTAATTTTGGATTTTTTTCCAGGAGCAGTGTTACAGATAGTGAATGTGTGTCCCATTGAATAGTCATAACATTGCATGGATCTGACAGTACTGAGTTCTACTTAGCATTAATTCTTCCTCTCATAGCTTCTCACTCACATATGGACAGGTGTGGGGACAAGTATTACAGATTTATTATTTTTTATTTTAATTATAAGTATAATTTGTGATCATTTTGTTTCAAAATTGGTTGCATCGTCTTTTTTTACATATGAATTTCAGATGTGTTGATTCAGAGATATTCCTTCCACCAACACACTCATTATCTCTTTTTGATGAAAATGTCCTAGGTTCCACAAGTAAAACTTTCTTTCATTTGTGACCAATTTTGTAAGAAAGGAATAAATTACATCTTTACTTTGTAGGTTGCCTGCCATATTATGGGGCTATGCTGAGCCATACCATAAAAATATATATATGGTCTCTACAAATACAAGTGTATTTTTTTTAACGCTTCGTTACCAGTACAAGTCTTTCTCATTCAGCTTATCTTTTATTCTTTCTCTACTATGAACTTCTCAATCTGCCTTTATGTGACATTTCAAAGGAAAAAGGAAAAAAAGGGGTAAAATGGGGTGGGAGGGGAAAAGGGGGTGGGGGTGGGGAGGGGAGGAAGGTTTGCATTGCTGAACAGATTTGGTCAAGAAAAGTTTATTGTCAAAGCGAAAAGCCTTCAAACAAGATCACCGTCCCTAAAAGCACCTCTCCTGAGCCTAGACTGGACTAAACAGATTTTTCTTTGACAAAGACAGACACCATATGCAGTCAATGGCAGGGCTAACTGTTTTGCCTTACCTTACAGTTTATGGACCTTCAGCGTTTCTACATGGTGCTGGACACCAATTTCCTGGTGGACTTTTTACGTACTGAGGTTGCTTACCTGAAAAGAAGTTGGAAAGCTTTGGGCAGACCCATTGTGACTATTACCATAACTCAGGGTCTATTTGGTAGGTTTTATTAGTAGCTGCTCGGCTGGCTGTGGTCTTCAAGCTATTTCTTAATAATTTTATATCCACCTTCAAAATTACTTGAACAGTTTTTTTTCTTTTGGCCAGGATTGCTGGATAATTTTTTCATTTGAATTTTAAAGATAGGCATACATTTCCCAGCTAATATATTACTTCTTCAGAACTTTCTTTCTCTGCTTTGCTCTTCTTGTAACAAGTCATTTCAACAAATAATCTACACATTTTATCCCTGTTTCTCATTTCTCTTTTGAATTATAGTGCCACATGTAGTTTTTTTTCAGTGGCAAGTATGTAATCCTGAAAATATTGTACATTTTTCTTTGAAACATATTAATACTTTTGATGGAAAAAGACATGTTATAATTTACTCCCTCTCTTACAACAACCTCATTCAAAAAGTATTTAAAAATCTTAATCAACCAAAAACTCTGTTAAAATCAACTAAAGGATGTGAAATTAATCTCTCAGCTGTCTGTTTCTTTTTATGTTATTTTCACTCTAAGAAAGTCAAAGGATGTTTAACTTACATGAGTTAAAATGGAAGTAGTATATAAGATAAACAATATTCAAGGATTTAGTTGATAGGTAAAATATGAAAGGAGTTTCGAATAATACGACAGGCTCAAAGAACTTGTGAGTTATTTTCTCCACTGAGATTGTCAAATGAATTGAGCACTATGAAATAAATTTAGTCCAGCGCCCTCAAAGATAAAAGTTATAATGTTTTGATATATCAGACATTAATAGTACACTCTTTAGTATAAGCTAGCCGCTCTATTTCAAAACAAAGAGGCGATGATATTCATGAGATTTTTTAATGTTTTCATTCTCTTCTGTTTCAAGTGTTATCAGTTGCCTCTGAAATAGAAATTCAAATCTGTGAAGTCTTGTAAACATCTGAAATGTTCAATCAGATATCAATAATGGGAATAAAGAGACATTTCAGGGAGGAAGTAATAGAAATATATCCTGGCAGTAACTGATCTTGCTTAGATATATATCATTCGTCATGTGGACAATGTTATTTGAGATATTGATTGGATCAACCATTTGCTCTGATATAACACTGCTTTACTGACTTACTAAGAAATCCCCCTTTTGTTGAGATGGGTACTTTTCCTTAATTATACCATTTGCTGTGATAATGGCATTGCACAGAATACACCACATCTGTTGTGTGTGCAATGTTTGTGGCACGATCAAACATATTTGCTAAACCACTAATCTTTGCTCTCCTCTCAATACTCCCCACCCCTTTTCTTTTTTCAAATATTGCTTAACAGATATAGTATCATTTATAAGCATAATTTGCCCAGAATATGAACAGTGTTTTCTATGATTTGCTTCATATCAATACGTTTGCCTGTCTTTTGATTGGCAGTAAGTGGAAGCTTGATGTTTTTCCACTTCCTTTACTCTTCCTTCATCTTTATCTTTCAAAGTCTTTTGTATGTATCTTGACTCTTTCTATCATGTATACTTCATTCAATTAATCAGTTAATCAAGCACATCTTTAGATATGCACTTCAGAGATTTTTCTTTCTATGTTTAAAATAGAATGCACAGCATTTCAATATAGACAGCTTTTGAATCAAAGAATAACTCTTTTTATAGAAATACATAAAGTAAATGTCATTTTTTTAAAGATAAGCTGAAATTAAAGTGCTATCTCTTTACATGAAATTTCTTAAGATGATTGGAAAGACCAGTGTGCTGGTGGTATGTAGTGCTACATAATGGCGTCAGTGAACATTTGACTGTCCATTAAGATTTATTCATTTCAATCCTACCCTCTTTAATCTTTATTCTTGGGAAAGTTATCCTACTCAAGCTTATGTGGTGGGCAATAGCTTAGGTGTGGTAAGTTACTATACCTCATTCATGCAATTTGCTAACATTCTCATCATTGCTTCTGTTCATGTAGGCCCCACCTGCATCGGTATTTTGTACGAATCCTTGGGTCAGGGATGATAATATTGGTGGATGAGGGTCACTTTAAATTAATCAGTCAGTCAATATTGAACTCAAGACAAATTACTGCGATTCCGGCTGATAATCAAGTCAAATATTATTTCATTTCTGGCACTACTCTTGTAATTTTCATCATTTAACGCGAAGATGGTCAAAGATATTGGTTGGTTGTTGTGTCGTGTTTTGTTTTGTTTGTCTCAAGAGAAAGGAGTGATTAATACAAATCACTCAGAATGTTTATATTGAATTGTAATATTAGCTTCACTGCATTTAAGATATGTGATTTAAAGGTAAAATTAGGAAGCAATTATATATACAACAGGTTGCATTTTCCCCCAAATTATTTCTTTTTAAAAAAATGTCTTGTTGTTACAGCATTAACTGTGCCTTCTTTGACTCAGAATGGCAGATGTATTAAGTCTACTAATTCATTCATTGATGATAGAAGTTGGCTTTGGCAACAAAGCCTTCAGCTATTTCCTTAAGTAGAAACTAGTATGAAAGAAGACATCACCACATCCAAAATTCTCCCCCTTATTGTTGCTTTTTAGAATGTTCAACATATTGTCTTTTTGAAATTTGATGTCCCTGCTGTTATATGGTGCATGCTGATATTGTGATTTATGTTATGAAATGTGATATCCAGCGTTCTTCATCCCTCCTCAAAGGATTTTACCTTGTTCAGTATTCGGCTTAAAATTCCCAAAGCTTTTGACCCTCTTTTTTGAAACCTCTCAGACTTGAGGGTTTTTCCCTTAGTGTTCCATTCACAGAGAATGTAAACAATATTTGACTTTCTATATGGGATGATATATGGTGATGAGGTTGTGCTGCTTGGTAATATATGTGAATGGCTTTAAAACAATGAACAGTTATTTATACTGAAGAGATTTGTTTGTATGCATATAAATATATAAATATATATATGTATATACAGAGAGAATATCTGGCTGCATATGACATTTTATTCAATTAAAAGTTTATTAAACGTTTCCAATTGTATATTTTTTTTTAATACAAGCATGTCCCTTCTTTTTTAACATATATTATTGCTGGGTGTTACTTGTAGAATGCATAGTGCATGATTAAATGAACATAATGTACAATGTGAGGGTTCTCTTTTATCGTTTTTTTTTTTCCTTTAGTAATAAAAAAGGTTATTCTTAAGTAAGATTTACTTTATAAGCAACAGTTAATGTTGAAATCTGCTCAAACCTTATGTAGGGTAATTAACAGTGAAGGTGTGAAGTAATAAATATTTTCTAATAATTAAAAAAGAAATAAGAATTCTTTTAGTTGGTTTAAAGTAGTTGAGCACCTTCAAGATAATAAATCAAATGGTTGTTCAACGTTTATCGACAACAAAATCAGTTTGAGGCTATTACTTCAAAATTAATGTTCTTCTGCTACATATTTTAGCAGAATTTCATTGATCACAAATACTTCAATCAAACAGATGCGATCACCAGTTAATTAAAAGCCATATTACATAAGGCATAGTTTATCATGGATCTGCTGCATCAATTTGAACTTTTTATAAAAAGAGCCTTCCCAAATTTCCTAATGAATGTCTTCATTCATCTTATGTGTGACAATGAAATTCCATCCATGTCATGTTAATCATGCTCAGTTCTTAAAAGTTTACACACACACATCATATTACTTGCAAGTATTTAACTTTTTAATATTTTTATGGCATTTTGAGTGGTTCATGTAACTTGAGCATCTTTTGAAAGACATCTTCTTGTTCCTGTTTTATTAATTTTCTTGTTAAGGCTCGTTTGGTTGGCTGTGATTTTGTTTTTGGTCTCAGGGTTGTTTTTTTTTGTTTTTTTGTTTTGTTTGTTTTAATTGTTTAGTTTTTTGTTGCTTTTTTTTTTTTTTTGG
>JBCJKE010440622.1:1214-15038 GCA_039654525.1 Melibe bucephala | reverse complement strand
GAGAGAGAGAGAGAGAGGAAGAGAGAGAGAAAGGGAGAGAAAAAGAGAGAGAGAGAGAGAGAGAGAGAGAGAGAGAGAGAGAGAGAGAGAGAGAGGAAGACCTGGGAGAGATGAGCATGAGCAATAACCCATTGTATCCATTTTACATGAAAGAAAAACCGAAGGCCATATTTTAATTTCCACGGAAGTTTTATGACATCCACTGAGACCACAGCAAGTTGTGTCAATGAGATAACGGTGTGGAAGAAGCTTTAGACGGATTTCACGACAGATTGTTGAACAAAGTATAGATGTCTCGCTTCAACTACTTTAGGGAAAATAATAATGTGGGACTGGCGTCAATAAAATATCCCGCGGGTGGATCTGGATCCAGCAGATGCCGGCCTAAAAGGACTGGGAGAAAAAAAGCAGCAGGAATATTCCATTGGTAAACTTATGAAGGATAAGGATTTGAATGGAAAAGAAATGTAACTCCGTCTCTAATGCGATACAATATAACACCTATTTTGTATGCACTCGTGGAGGATTATCGTCTGTCTGCTATGTCGAGCTTTCCATGGCGGAGTTTACAGTCTGCAAAGTTTGTGACAGAAATCGAGGCATAGATTTAGATCTTGTGTCAAAAATGTTTCATTCTGTCATTGTAATCCTTGTCTGATGGTCCACTCTGTGGGCAGCTTTTCAAAGTCGGCAATAACTAAGATTAATTATCTTATCAATACTTATCAGCATCGGTGTCTTTAAAAGTGGAAGTGAAAGATGTATTGATAATATGGCTTCTCTTCTCTTTCCTTTTTTTTATAATTAGAGTTGTAAAATCTTGTTCCTGTTCGGAAACACGAAATGCCATTCATAAACTTAAATGTTTGAAATTGATTCCCTTAAAAAGAAATTTTAAAAACAAAACCAAAAGTACATAAGAAACTATAACAGCCCGCCCCTTCCCCTTTTTCTCCCGTAAAAACAGAAGACGAATCAGAAAAGAAAAAAAAAAGAAAAGAAAAGAAAGCTACAGGTTATACGTCTAAGTTCAAACTATAATTGGAATGACTTCGATAACAGATCGTTTAATTGACTTGTTCGCTAGAGAGAAAAGAAAACTTCGTCAGTCAGTCACGTACTATATTATTTCTTGATTATAGTTATACAGGAAATCTCTCAGACGGTAACAATTGCAGGGATGGTAACAGAAAGGCAAAAAGCCAGGCGAGGATGATTACCTGGTAAACTTATATATTATATCATATTTATACACCGTGTTCACAGCAAAAATTATACTCCACGTCCATAGCTTCACACCGGTGACTAGACGTTCGTATTATGCTTTCTACTTTCTAGTAGAGCTACGACATTCTGTGTATAATGTAGGGAACGGATGAAATCTTTGTGAGGATGGCGATTGGTTAGAAAATGCTGTGATAACCACTAATAAAGTTTATTTGTTTATTAGTGTTGGATGTTATTAGATTAAACCTTTGTTTCCTTTCGAGGGTTTTGTTGGGTTTTGTTGGGTTTTTTTTAGCTCTGTTTTAATTTTGATGGGTTCCTGTTTTTATTAGTTTCGTTTTATTTGTTTTCGTTTGTATGTTTGGGGAGGTGATTGTTTATTTGTTGTTTGTTAATGGTTTTTTCCTTATTTGTTTTTGTTACATGTTACAATGGGTACATGTATTTTTTGTTTAGTAATAAGGAGATGATTTATATAGCGCCTTATGCCTAGACCTCTAGGCGCTTTACATTTTACAAACAAGGATTACAAAATTAATAGATATAAATTGCACGAATCAAAAGTAATATATGCCTTTGCCTGAAATTAAAAACAATATAGAAGTATATGACATCTTAAAAACTGATCGATAAATAGAAAACATAGAATGCTTAAATAGAAAGTTTTTCCATGGGAGCGATTTTTCTACTTCTTTTTATCATTTATTTTGTTGTTTTTGTTTGTTTGTTATAGTGTGTGTGTGTTTGTTTGTTATATGTGTGTGCATGTGTGTGTCTGTGTGTGTTTTGTATAGTTTTTAAAAGCTTTATCTTTTAAGCACAAGTGGGCCTGCTTTTAAACGCCATGTGCCATAATTGCTGACATGTCCAAGCTCTCTCCGATGCAAGGCAGACCCAACCAACATCAACGTCCATCAACCCAGCCCGCACGTCCAGTTTCGGAGTCGCCTCGTAACTAATTATTATGAATGCGAGCGCCCTTTTAGCGGCCAAATTAAGGGAAACACGTAACAGCACCTGGCCCGAGTGCGAAGAGGATGGGAAGTTCAAAAAGAGAAGAAGAAGAAAAAAAAAAAGAAACAAAACAGAAAAAGCCCGCCAACAAGAAAACCTCAAGTATTTTAAAAACTCCTGAAAGGAAATCTGAGTCGTGTCGAGGCCTGGTGTAATTTACCAAGTACGACAACTTGTCACACAATTCATTAGCGCGGCCGAGTTGATGCGCGGTTTGGAAGATGCGCCGTCCGGTGGACGCGTCTGAGGCTGCCGCTTGTCATACCAAGGTGTCTTCTTAATGGTTGGTTTATGGTCTGAGCTTACCCTGGATTTAGCCATGCCGTGAGAGGGGCATCTGGCCGTCATATTAGCTAGCCAGCCAGACAATGTCAACCCCCCCCCCCCCCCGGACGATTATCCTCTTTCTAAAAACTCGTTCGCCACAATTTAAACAGCAAATTTTGGGTACGGTCAGTCTTCTATCTAAGGAGGGGGGGAAATTAGGAACAGATCATTTTCCCTATAATATAATATAGCCAGAAATTCCCTGGCGCTAAGTGGCCCTATCTCTAACCTTAACCCTACGCTTTAACATTCTTAATCCGAACAGTCTGCCGCCCAGGCAGGTACGGCAATTCGCGTGGGATAGTCGTGAGTCTAGGGACAAACTGCACATAGGCAAGCAATCCTACTAGAAAACAAAGTATTTATGTTTTATTATATTTGCATGTGTGTGTGTGACAAGGACATGCCAACGAGGAGAAAATAAGTAAAGGGAATGCAACTATTAATAACGTGGTTTAGAGATTTACAAAAAATCTTAGTTTTTGTAGACCGATAAAATATGATTAATAAATATAGCATCATTCTATTAAGTTTACATCACAGGTGGATTCTATTCAAGGTCTTTCTTCCCGCCTTGGGAAGTCCAACTCGAAACCCATTCACTTGCAACTCTGCATATTACATTAGTCTTGCAATTGCCTCAATTATTACATCTACCCGATGAACCCATCCCACTTCTAAACGGAATTCAGGAAAGAGAAGAAAATGGATAAAATAGAAAAAAACAGGAGTAACATCCCCTCCCCCCTAAAAAAAACAAAACAAAACAAAACAAAAAAAACAAAAAAAACAAAACAAAACAAAAAAACCGTTTTCCTCATGAATTGCGCTAACATTGTCGAGAAGATAAACACATTCCGAACCGCCTCTTTCAAGTGGCGGCATTGATTCGTGGAGGATTAAAAAAAAAGACAAAGATTACCGATAAAAGTGACGGTGTCACGAAAATCCAGGCTGAACACTTTTAACGCATCGAGTGACCTGGAAAACAGTCACATAGTAATTCCCATCGACCGACCACCCAGTCACGAAGTCACTACAGTTCAAGACAGGTTACCTCTGTAATAAAATGACTCGTATTCTAATGAATATCCTCTAGACACTCTTTAGCCTGAGCCCCCTCAACACAGTGTTCCTCCATTGAATTCCACGATAGGCTCATTGCGCATACGACCGCCCTCAAACCGCCTTACCCCCCTTCACACGTATGTGGGACCAATAGCTCACCGCTCACCACACTTGATCTGACATTATTGTTTGGTAAGTGGGTATTGGATGGCTCTTGCGCGTTTAAAAACAGAAGGAACCAAAGCTAAGAGGCGAATAATTGATCTGCCAAAATCCCCTGTCTGTCTTGACAGCGAGTGCAATTCATCTTAACAACAGGCCTGCATTTTCCACGTTTTCATGAAAAGCATTGCTGGTTATTCGCCTCCATACGTCGCACCCCGAGGTTGCCAGTCAGTCAGTGTATTGTATGAGCGTCTATTACGCCTACCACCGGTGTAACACAAGAAAATTACTTCCTGCGAAAAATTTACTCTCCATGTCAAAGAACACAGCCCAAACAATAAAATTTAACTCCCTTTGAAAACATTACATAGACAGTGGCGACTTCACTTGATATGGCAGGGTGGACTCGAGTTCTCTTGGTGTGCATAAAATGTGTTAAGTACTTTCAACAAAGCTGATGTTTAAAGGATAACCACTGCCTGGTCTTGATTGTTTTAGTGAAACAAAGTTTATTGAAACATCTTACCACGAGCTGAGCTTATGTCATCAACGTGCATTTATTGAAATAAAAACATCGTAGACGATGAAGCCAATTCGCCTTGACACAGATAACGAAAAAGCATGCATTGAAATCACACTTTTGTCAAATTGATTTTTATAAGTGATGCAAGTCTGTGCGAAAGATTCAAAATTTCGGGACGGACTTTGTATGAGCAGCGTTGTATTGCTTTGTTTTGTTTTGGTATGGGTTTTATACAAATAGTTTAAATCACTGGATGACTAAGAAAACTAAGAGTAATGAAAACAGTTTTCATTTTGAGATTTTTTGAGAGCTTTTTGAGATTGTCTGAGGATAGAAGTAAATGGCGTGCCCTGATCACCGATGTCTGTTTCAGACCTGGTACTTGAAGAAGAAGAAGAATGGGTTTTATTGTTGTTATTGTTGATTTTTTTTTTTTGTGTTGTTTTGCTGTTGTTTTTTTGTTTTGTTTTGGGACTTTCTGATTTGTTTCTTTAGTGAAGTGAGGGTGCATAGCAACTGGAATAAATAAGGCCAGACTTAGTCCAGAGTAAAAATATTAGACTCTTAAATAACACGAAGGTATATTTTTCGTAAGGAGTGATTTTTTCGTGTTACACCGGTGCCTTTTACTTCGAGTTGCTTCGGTGTGGTGCCTACTTACTAGGGGGTGGTGGGTCTAATTAGTTTCTACCGGAGCTCTTTTGGGGGATTTTCCTTATTTCTTCTAGCTGAAGATTTTTGTAAAGTGATTGTGTGTGTGTGTGTGTGTGTATGTGTGTGTGTGTTGAGCGTGTCGCTTTTGTTTGTGTAAAGAAAGGGGGACGTTTGATTGCGATTATTTGTATGATGGTTTGTTTGCTGTATGTTTTTGTTGGATTTTTCCCCTTCTTCTTGTCTTTGGAATTTACTTTATTAGCACCGGAATATTTTCATAAAGCGAGACATTGATTCATTCAGTTATAGAATGTTTACGGCGGTAAAAATAATGGCATCGCTTGTTTGTTGGGCGGGCAGGAAATTGAGTGAAGATGTTTGTTTGTTGCTTCGACAGCTTGTTTTTCTTAATTTCTTGTCATAAGAATCTATTTCAAAAGTGCATACGAGCACCGGAACATTTTCACGATGCAAGACATTTAATTCTTCCGGGTAATTAATGCTTAAAGCTTTAAAAATAATGAAACAGGTCACCGCACTAAGCAGAAGGCGTCACAATTTATTCAAAATTCCGTTTTAATTATGAAAAGAAAACAAATAAATAAAATTTCTCTTCAGTTTATTCTGATTACACGCCATGGCATTTCAAGTAAAAGAAAAAACTGGTGAGAGAACTATTCGTTAAAATGTGTTCATTCCAAAACTGTTCATTTTTGTTCATTTCACCCGACGAGTTTTTGTTAACCACTGGTCGTACTTTCATTTTGTTTTTATCAATTAAAATTTAGCAGCTGACTCTGAGCAACACATTCTCTTTGGAGAGATTTAGACATTATTGGATTTTTGTTTTGTTTTGTGTTGTTTTTTTCTTTTCTTGTTTCGATTTGTTTTTGTTTTGTTTTTGGTGTGTTTTTTGTTTTTTTGTTTTGTTTTGTTTTTGTTTGTTATGTTTTTGTTTTTGTTTGTATTTGTTTTTGTTTTTTTTGTTTTGTGTGTGTGTGGGGGGGGGGTCTGACAAGCGGATAATAATATAAAATAGTATATCTATAACTATTATCTCATTACATATTAACATATCAATATTAATATATGAATATTATGTAGTCCGAAATACTCTTAATTTAATAATAATACATTTGTTTTTATTATCATTATTATCATTATTATCAATATTATTATTATTATTATTATTATTATTATTATTACTATTATTATTATTGATGTTGTTGTTGTTATTACTATCATCATCATCATCGTCATCATCATCAGCATCATCATTATCATCATCATCTTCCTCCTCCTCATCATCATCCTTTTTCCGACTCATTAAAACAGCCTTTCTTATTGGATGTCTATCAGAGCAAGCCATTCAATCTTTTCGTTTCGTTCGTATTTTACAGTTCCCAGCTTTTATTGCCCGATTTCCCTACGGGTCTCTGCCTGTCTCTTGTCTCTGGGTGCTCATTGCCTTTTTTGCCAGTGTTTTCCTGTAAAGCTTATCCTGTGCTTATTTTTTTTTTTTACCTCTCCGCGTTCTTCTCGCTGTCGTTTAACTCGAGATTGGCGTTAGATTTCCGATTGCTAAACCATGCATTCTAAAGTAGTTTTAACCAAGATGCTTGGCCACTTCATTCTAACTCCCACCTTTCTTTTTTTTTTATCGATTGGTCATCCTAAACCAAAGGTCAGCCAGTTAGCGATAGACGTTATCAGGGAGGACGTTGTTGGGTTCTGGCCCAGCCATGTCTGTAGAGATAGGAGCTTCGTGCTATCGAGTCTGAAATAAAAGTAAGAACTCCCACTAGAGACATGCCTATTTTTATGCTGCCGTATTTTTTGTGCGATTATTTCCTTTCTTTTTCCTGCCTGCAACGACGGGTCTTCCGCCTGCAGAGCCGGAAACCGTTAACCTTCAAAGCCTGCAGAATATTGCCAAGATCCCTTTCCATTTTTTACCCCGTTTTTCATCGCTTGCGGTAATCCCAGGGCTTTCCGAGGAGGTAATTTTGCCTGGGTAGCCCTCAAATAAGGGTTGGGCGATCTGAAACCTATCTTTGGACATTGACTGTTGCTGGCTGTATCGTTCGAACGACACGTTACTAGATCACGTTCTGCTTTGTGTCGGATGTGCTATACGTAGCTTGCTAGATGAGCCATGGCTTTTATTTACTCCCTGAAGAGTTTTAAAAAATCCATCAGGGTAAAAGCTTTCATTGCCGTGAAATCAAGCATTGGCAGTTTCGTTATGAGTTAGTTTGGATTTTTTTTTTACGATGTATTCCGATATTTCACGGTGGACTATAATGAGATCAATTTTATTACTTTCCTCAAGACACTCAGCATTTATATAATTATTATCACTACTGGATGTCCCAGCGGACAAAGGCATTAATTATCTCCTGATTTGATGCGTTGATAAGTATATTAGACATACTGATCATAATATTATGATAATGTTTCCTGTATGGGTGGATGTATGTATTTGCCATCGTAAAACAATTTTCAGTCTGAATAAATAATTCCTCTCGGATAAATAAAGATATTTTAATCAGAATCTACTTTCCTCATTTCTTTTTTTTTTTTTCTATGTGAAGAGAGAAGCCGCCTTCACTCTCTGTTGTTGTTCCTCGTTGTCAGTGGAACAATGGAGGAGATTGTTAAAGTGAAATAGAGAAGAAGACGAAGAAGAATTTTAATGGAAGCTTTGGCCTAAATACCCAGCGTTAAGAAACAAGCATTGGAACACGTCGCCGGGAGTCGACCATACTTGTAGCAATTACCACGAGGATGTTGCTGGTGTACGCCTCGTAATGTGAGATGCCAAATAGATAAACACTGCCACCACCTGGTCCTAACCTTCTACTGCCACTGTTACAACCACTGCTGTTACTACTATGCTGCTACTACTACTACTGCTATTACTACTATGCTGCTACTACTACCACTGCTATTACTACTATGCTGCTACTACTACTACTACTACTACTGCTATTACTACTATGCTGCTACTACTACTACTGCTATTACTACTATGCTGCTACTACTACTACTGCTATTACTACTATGCTGCTACTACTATTACTGCTATTACTACTATGCTGCTACTACTACTACTGCTATTACTACTATCCTGCTACTACTACTACTACTACTGCTATTGCTGCTATGCTGCTACTACTGCTATTACTGCTATGCTGCTACTACTACTACTGCTATTACTACTATGCTGCTACTACTACTACTGCTATTACTGCTATGCTGCTACTACTACTACTGCTATTACTACTATGCTGCTACTACTACTACTGCTATTACTACTATGCTGCTACTACTACTACTACTACTGCTATTACTGCTATGCTGCTACTGCTCTGCTACTCTGCTACAATGATTGGCCACTGTTAAAGGGGCGAGAACGATGACAATAAGTTGATGATGTGAGTGATAATAAAGATAATGACATAGGCTTGTATTTATGACACTGTATGAGCCTGTATTATATTGTGATCCAACAATAAATGTTAACGGCGATGGTAATAATATTGATCTTGCGTTTGTTTTAGGTGGATTGTATGTATTTTTGTGTTATTGGTTTCGATTTCTTATTAGCTGGATTTGACTTTCATGCTTTTTGTATTTGTGTCTTGCATGATCGTTTCTTGTGTTGGGATTAGTTTGTTGTTTTTTTATTTGTTTTTTTTTTTTTTTCGTTTTTGTTTTTCCTTTCCTCTGGTTTTTGTTTTTGTTTTGGTTTGCTTGTTTTTTGTTATTGTTTTTGTTGCATTTTGGTTTGTTTGGGTATTTTTGTTGTTGTTTTTGGCGTGTATTTTTCATTTTGTTCTGGTTCGTTTTTGTTGACAGCGTTGTTTTATCAGTCGTTGCCATTATTTTTTGTTGTCGTGTTATTGTTGATAAGGATGACGACACTCTGTGATGGTGATTACCACAGATAACATTTTTACTGGGAATGAATTCTTTGGGGGTTGTTTCTTTTTTTTTTTTCCTCCGGTCGGTTTTCTGACGTTTGATCGAACATTAAAATGCAATCGTGTTCCAAAAAGATGCGTGCCGTCTACATACAGGTGAAGAGACACTTGGAAGAACTCAATTATATATTCTGGCTATGTTCAGTGAAGTTAGAGCCACCTATAAAAACCAGTCTCTTTTCAAAGCCGATTCCAGCCACCCATAGATATGATTTTAATATCACTGGTATTGTTTGAAATAACCACTATGGATTCTATTGTTGTTAATTAACGCTCAAATGATAACATATGTAACATTGTGAGATCTACTAAACAAATGAACATGCATAATATAATTACATTAAACACCACAGATTATAGGTCTACACGGACGCATCATTATATGAGGGAACTGCATATCGTTTGTCGTGGATGGTGAACAACGTGTTAAAAAAACAATATCCCAGTACTAGAATGTATAGGCTTAACGACTGTACACAGCGACTGTATGTGTTTGTCTGTCTGCCTCTATATATGTATGTCTATCTGTCTGTCTGCCTGTATAGATGTATGTATGTTTACTTGTATGGCTGTCTTTTTCTGTCTGTGTGTCTGTCTGTCTGTTAGCCTGTGTGTCTGTGTGTCTGTCCGTCTGTTTTCATTATGTCTGTCTGTTTTCCTGCATGTCTGTCTGCTTGAATGTATTTATGTCTATCTGTCCATAAGAGTGTCTGCCTGCCTGCCAATCTTTCTGTCTGCATGTTTGTTTGTCGCTTGCCTGCCTGTCTATCTGTATGTCTGTCTGTCTTCCTGTTGATGTATCTGTTTGTGTTGTCTGCATTTACGTATGTCCGTCTGCCTGTCTGTCTGTCTGTCTGTTCGTCCGCCTATATGTCTGTCTGTCTGTTGGCTAATGTTATGGCTGCGTTATTGTGTCTGCTTCCTGGGCCAAGACGAGAAGGCGCCTCACTTTGAGACACCTGGCAGAGAAGGAAACAGCAAGTCATTCATCTACCTGATATCAGTGCTGGTATGTGCAAGTTCTACCAGACGAGATCTTGTATCTGTTTGTACAAACACTGGTGCTAGGATTATTTTTGTTTTGTATGCGGTGTCATACTGGCCCGTAATCACGAGTATAATAATAATAATAATAATAATAATAATAATAATAATAATAATAATAATAATAATAATAATAATAATAATAATATGTTTCGTGTTGATCTATAGATGCCAAAAGTCCTAGTTATAGATTGATGTCATTGATAAGTTATCAATTCAGATTTAATTTTAAGAAATGATTCATATAATATAAAACAGATCATTGAGAGAGTTTGGAGCTTGTTAACCCTTTCAGTACCTAAGCCAATACATCACGATAAGCATGATTTAACTCTTCAACTACAATTTGATCATATATTGGGATGAGCATGAACGAAGAGTTAAATCATGCTCGAGCCTAATATGGTCTTATGGCTGTCAAATGTCTAAATTGTGTTCGTGACGATATATTATCGGCGAGTGGCGCTGAAAGGGTTAATAGGACCTTGTGGGCTGTTTAAATGGACAGCAGTGGAGAAAGATATTATAAAGGCGTTAAAATAGACGAATTCAGTGACGATATGAACTTTGTACAACTACAAAGTCGTTTGTTTTACTTTAAAGGTTATGCATACAAAGGAATGTTGGTTAAGCCGTGAGTTCCCCTTTATACAGTTGCTTGGTCTATTTGAATCACTCAAACAGACTTTAAAAACAGCATGTTGGTTTAAAGTCTGTATTCGCCTGCATTGGGAAAGGACAATAAGAGGAGCATTCATAAGATTCTAAATGCTAAAAAAATTGAAACCTTCAGCCTTCTCCGGGGCCTTTTTATTTCGGCCTTTTGCAGTTCCGTGTCCAGGTGGATTATTAATATATACCTGAAGCGAAAGGACAATTAAAACCTTGCCTTTAATCTCCGTTCTGTTTATGATTTACGGATTATAAATATGCTGATTAAAATAATCTTTAAAAACCTCTTACAATGAAGGCTGTTTGTATTCTGCATGTGTGTCTTCTCACGCGAATAGGCTCTGAGGCTACATAAAACAGTTGTATTTTTACACCTGCGCATAATATTAATTATAAGGATCTTCATACATGTGAACATTGTTATTGTGCTCAAACATGCTGGCAGAGAATTTATCTGATCCATGAAAGTCTTAGTGCTATGTTATTGTCGTCGTCATGTTTTGCTCTCAAATAGCTACCATCTACCAAGAGTGTAATGCCATGAATTCATGGGTCGTGTTAACGACTAGATTCTAGTTAAGAGTTAGTTACTTAAGAAAGTCCTTGATCGACAAAACAATAATGATAGCACCAACAATCACGACAACAGCAAATATGGATGGATGAAAGGATTGTCGGTAATTATTAGATTCATAACAAAGTTAAAGAAGTGTCAAGCATACCAATATTGTAGACTTTGTCGATTCTTCTTAATATTCGACAGCTACCGACCTTTCCTTAATAATATAATATT
This sequence comes from Melibe bucephala, assembly GCA_039654525.1. Lineage (NCBI taxonomy): Eukaryota > Metazoa > Mollusca > Gastropoda > Nudibranchia > Dendronotidae > Melibe > Melibe bucephala. The sequence goes on along the minus strand of JBCJKE010440622.1, from coordinate 3,565 downwards.
ATTATATTGCCCTCTCGTATCAAGTTGCCTGGATAAACTTTACAAACTCCTTTCTGTGTTACCCTTCCACACCCCCGTCACCCGCCCATAGTTCATTTCATTTACGAAATTGAGTTCCCATCCCAGTTTTGGCCTCGCTCTTTCTTTTATTTGTTCTTCACCTCTCTGCACAAAAACATTTTTTTTGGAATTTGAAGAAGCTTTCCTTCATTGAAATAAAATTATAATCAAAAGTAAGAGCATCGGTAAAAAAAGGTAAGACAGAAGTAAAACGTTGGTGTTTCTGTTTTGGTTTCTTGTTTTGTTTGTTTGTTTGTTTGTTTGTTTGCTTCTTTCTTTTCTGTTTTGTTTTGTTGTTTGTTTTGTTTTGTTTCGATTTTGTCATGTTTGAATGTCTTAATTTTTAATATCATTATTGGAATAAAATAATTGGCGAAGCGGACAATTTCAGGACTCCTATACGGTTTCTTCCACTCTGGCCCATAAGACAGCAATATAATTAATGTGGTAACTGGAACACGTGGCTTTGTGCATCACCCGACAAGTCGCTGCCTTTGGGAACGAGTAATAATAGCATACAGGAAGTCACAGGGGTGGTGTAAAACGGTTAGCTGCACTTTATCTTGGAAATAATCCATGTAATGGTTATTGGGCGCGGGTAGTTTTGTTGTTGTTGTTGTTGTTGTTTTGTATGTGAAACGATAAGAACGAAAGCGCAGGATCGAAAGCACTGGGCAGCATTTACAAAGATGATCGCAAAGACAACGAAGGCAATCAGGCCTGATGCCAAGACAACTGATACGTCAAGTCAGTCATAACGATATTATTGGCAGAATATTATTCTATTTAACCCGGAAAATCATTGGAACTGATGAGGCCATCTCGAAGGCTTTGCTCTACCGACGTACGGTGTCAAACTAGGTGCTGATGGCTTTACATATGGAACTGTAGACCATCAATAATTATAATAGATTGTAGGGAAAAGATATGGCATATTAGATCTAGATGAAAAGATGAAAAGATATGGCATATTAGATCTAGATGAAAAGATGAAAAGATATGGCATATTAGATCTAGATGAAAAGATATGGCATACTAGATCTAGATGAAAAGATGAAAAGATATGGCATATTAGATCTAGATGAAAAGATATGGCATACTAGATCCAGATCAAAAGATATGGCATATTAAATCTAAATGAAAAGATATGGCATACTAGATCCAGATCAAAAGATATGGCCTATTCGATCTACATAACTTTTATAGGCCTGGATGAGAATAATTACAGACACAGGGGAAACATTTAATAAAGGACGAAAACAAAATGTGCATCAACAGCTGAGGATTGGGCTCGGGCCATTGGCACCAAACTATCTTGCCTAAAAAAAAAAAGAAAAAAAAAAAAAAGAAAAAAAAGAAAAAAGGTATAGCTAACGAGCTTTCAAGACACATTACTCTTAGTTCACTACGCTCCTTTTTAATGAGCCGTGTGGCATGGTTATTAGACTGTTGTCCTTTTCTTGGCATAAACATAGAGCAAACTCGTCATTTGAATATCTTGGTAACTACCTTACAGATGACGGTCGTTGCACATTTGAAATAAAGAGAAAACTAAGAACAGAATTCAACTACCAAATAACGCGAATTTTGATAGAAAATTGACGAAGTTCAAAAGGAGAGAGCGCAGAATTTGATGACGATGATTGCGACCAAGATGGCGTTGAGTAGAACGATGAAAAGAGGGAAACAATAATAATAAAGACCTTAGATTCTCATGACGGCTTCGCTTCAGTAAGAAGCTGATATGTGTCGGGGCCTCGCAAGGGGAGCTGCTACTGTGGGTGTTGGAAATGTGTTAGAAAACAATAAAGAAGACTTAAGGGGGATTTAGCTTCATGCGCTTCAGCGTCGCTTGGTGGCTCGTGTCATACATTGCCTTGTCTAGGAATTTAGGGGGAGATAATAATAATAATAATAATAATAATAATAATAATAATAATAATAATAATGTCTCGCTATATAATATAACATTATATTAAGGCTCTGTCCCTCTGATGTCTCCCTTTGTCAGTCTGTCCAGCTTGCACTGTCCCATATCGTGGTCCCCCATGCGGTTAGTTTCTATATGAATAGGAGTAATCGCATATCGATCTGTCTGCATCCACGTCTTCCTGATTTCTCACGACGACTACAATGTGCTTTCCCTCCCTCCTTCCTGTCCCGTTTGCTGTCTTTTGGTTGGCTGTTTTTTGTTGTTGTTTTTTTTCTGGATTTTTTTTGGATTTGTCTCTTTCTTTTTTCTTTTTCTTTTTTTTTTTTTTTTTTTTTTTTTGGGGGGGGGGGGGGGGGTC
>JBCJKE010440621.1:0-13823 GCA_039654525.1 Melibe bucephala | reverse complement strand
CTTTCTTATAAGAATAATAATGATGAAATAATTTATATAGTGCCTAATGCCTAGACTTCTAGGCGCTTTACATTTTACGAACAAGGATTAAAAAATTAACAGATATAAATTGTATGAGTCAAAAGTAATGCATGTACATGTCAGATATTAATAACTATATAGAAGTATATAACGTCGTAAAAACTGATTGATGAATAGAAAACATTGAATGTTTTCATTTTAAAAATTTAGAATGGATAGAACATTTTCATAAATTTCATAACATAAATTTCATAAAATCAAAAAGTTAAAAGTGGAATACAAGTTTTTGACAGAGTTATTCTGACTATATGGCAAGATGTTTCGGGAAAAGACATGTTTTTGATGTCTTCTGAAAAATTACAACACTGGCTGCACCTCTCACAGAGGATGTAAATGGAAGCGAATTCCTCTTGTAAGAGTGCTGCTCCTATTCCAACCATTGTCTTCCCTCTCTCTAGTGTCCGTGAATTGGGAGAGAGATGGGGACAAAGGCCCTGTGGGGTAGGCAGGGCAACTTACATCCGACTGCCCTCCGTAGTCTGCGGACGAGGAGGGAGGTACCAGGAAGTAGTTTACAGGTTGGGCCATGTGGTCATGGCTTTTAAGGGCACAGTCAGAAAGCTGGTGAAGATTCAGGCCTGACCGCTCGCTCCCAACTGCAACTGACGCCATGCGCTGCGCAGGGATGGAGGGCTGTTGCTGGTGCTGTCCACCACCTGAGTGTGTCGACTTACTAGGCTGCGACACGGTAGTGGTCAGCGATCCCTGCTTAGGCCGAGCCAGCACAGGATGGCCAAAGGCCCCAGCTAGTTGCGTTGAGTACAACTGTCCGGTGAAGCTATCCGCTGCCTGAGGCATAGAGAAGTTCGTGGAGGGGGGGGGGGGGGGGGAGATGAGACCACCCTGTCTTAGGGTAAGGCCAGGGAATGGAGGGACCGGGACCAGCGTGTTGAGAGGAAGGCTGGGCCGTTGGTGTGTCCTGAGTTCCTGGACCTAACGAGCAAGTAGAAGGGGGGTTCCCCGGCAGGACGAGAGAAGGGAGGTCCTGTATCCCACTACTACCTGAATTAGCAAGAGGTAAGGAAGTGTCGATAGGGCCCGGAGGGTTAAAGTCCACCGGAGGGGCCGGGTGAGAAGGGAATGACTTACGGGGGGGATACGTCAGGGTCCGAGACAGGAGAGAATGACTTAGGTAGGGCCCTAGGAGAAGGGAACACCTTACACATTGTGAAGAATAAATCCTGATCTAAGATCTAGACCTAAGGTTGGTGTAACTTCAATGCTAGGGCGAGCTAAAGGAAAATTAGGAATACCTAAAAGAATCGGATCTCAAGATAGGAGACCGCAGAAAAACTACTGCAATAGTAGAAGATACTCAACGTCTAGATCTAAAACAAGAATCTAGAAGGTCGTAACCACAAGGTTAATAACAAGATCTAGGCTAGAACGTCTAGACAGTAGTGGACAGCACTAGTCAAAAAAACAAAACAAAACTAGTGCGAATGCCAAATCTCAATATCACAATGGAAAGAGATAGGGCAAAGGAAATAAGTATTCAGCCACCAGCAATCTAGATAAAAACAAGATGTAGCACTAGATAATTAATTAACTAGGAACAGTCTCACCCGAAAGTCCAATGTGGCACTAGTGTCGCCCAAATGGCCGTCTGCCGGTCTATTCAGCTAGGCGAGGCAGCACAGTCAGAAATCCACAAATTGGAAGCACAAACGCACTGAAGCTCAAATGTGTCGAACAAATTGAGTTCAGAGATAATAAAGTAGAAATATTCCAATGTGAACACTTTTAGCGAAGATAAACTAAAACACATCTGGTGAGGACCGCGCCAAATAAAAGAATGACAGTTACCTCGTTGGCCCGCTTTATTGGGCATGTGCCGCTGGAGCATATCTCGGTAGATGTCCGGAGGTCCGGGAGAGGGCCGAAGTTAGCCAATAGTTAGCTATCTTGAGGTTATGGTACAGTATATGCTAATAGACAGACATTTGTCTATTGACTTGGACTGAGGGTTTTTCTGCCGGTAGGAATCTAGGAGCTTTCTCCACTCCTCCTTCAGAGTAGCAAAAAAACTCACGTCAATAGATTGGCACTTGTCATTTGTGTTGGGGGGCTACAACACAAATCCGATGTTGAGTTCTTGGCATTTGTCGAGGACACTTGCGCAAATATGAGCTCAATATTGTCGTTGATGACCACTTATCTTTCTTATAAGAATAATAATAATGAGGTAATTTACATAGTGCCTAATTTACAAACAAGGATTAAAAAATTAAGAGATATAAATTGTATGAGTCAAAAGTAATGCATGTACTTGTACATGTCAGATATTAATAACAATATAGAAGTATATAAAGTCGTAAAAACTTATTGATAAATAGAAAACATAAATAGAAACCTTCTTGTAGAAGGGCTGCACCTATTCCAACCATTGGCTTGCCATCTTGTAGAAGGGCTGCTCTTATTCCGTCCATTGGCTTGCCATCTTGTAGAAGGGCTGCACCTATTCCAACCATTGGCTTGCCATCTTGTAGAAGGGCTGCTCTTATTCCAACCATTGGCTTGCCATCTTGTAGAAGGGCTGCACCTGTTCCAACCATTGGCTTGCCATCTTGTAGGAGTGCTGCTCCTGTTACAACCATTGAGCTGTCCACTTCTAAGACGGTGACCTTCTGAGGATCGTAATATCTTAGTGTTATTTCTGTATGAATGAGATCCTTCAGGTTCTGGAAGGCCTGATCATGGCTGCTGTCCCATTTCCATTCTGTATCTTTGTGAAGCAATTTCCTCAATGGATCTGTATATGTACTGAGTTTCGGGATGAATGAGCTCATATACTGGATCATTCCCAGGAATTGCTGTAATTCCTTCTCATTTGTGGGGGCTGTCTTTCCTTTGATGACGTCAAACTTTTTGGGGTCTGGTTGAACTCCATTTTTATCCCATATGTCCATAAAAAGATATTTGTGACTGCTTGATGTTGCACTTGTTGCTTTTGAATACCAGTCCTCTTTTTTTACTCTTTCTCATCAAATTCATAAGGTTCTGGTCATGCTCCTCCTCAGTTCTTCCAAAGACACAGACGTCATCAGATATTCCAAGTACTCCAGGTAGGAAACTCTCCGAGTATCTGATCCATCTTCATTTGAAAGATTCTTGAGAGACGCTCAAACCAAAAGGTATACTCAGAAATCTATATCGACCAAAAGGAGAATTGAACGCAGTCATTTTGCTTGATTCCTCATCAAGGTGAACTGCCCAGTACCCATGCTGTGCATTGAGCTTTGAGAAATATTTTGCGCCATCCCAGCATTGCCACCATGTAAAAGAATATTTATGTCTATTTAACAGTAATAGATCTAAACATCTCAGACACTTGGGACAGGCACATTGATAAAATAACAAGGGGACACCATGTTGGTTCTGAGAACACTCTCTTTATTCAGAACCTATACCAAGTAGGCTATTCGTAGAAATCGTGTTCGATGAATTGGATAGTGTTGGTTTCCATCCTAGTTCATGTATGGTATCTAAGAATTTAGAATTTATGGCCACTGGATATTAGTGGTTTGATATAGCTTCTTTTTCCCAATCAATGTCTGGTAAATTTAGGTCTCCACCAATCCAGAATAAAGCTTTTTTTGAAATTTTTCTTGGTTATTTCTTGTAACTCATGGCAGATTTCTATGCTAGTTGTTATGTCTGGGACAGGAGGTCTACAGATTGCTCCTATGATGATTGGTCTACACCCTTCTAAATTAAGTTTATAGTAAATACTTTCTATGGTTTTGCATTCTAAGACAAGTTCACTTGTAAAATTTTTCTTGATTGCAATTAGTGATCCTCCCCCTACTCTATCAGCTCTGTCTCTTCTATATATATATACATTATAAATATTCATCTAACAACAACTCGCTGTTTCTTATCCCTTGGTGTCAGGCTTTTGCTTCAAACCAGTCACTGCTTTTCGACGTCTTTTTTCCAAAGGTGGCAAAGGCAGTGGAATGTATGACCTCACGCAGCAGGCTTATTTTTTTTTACGACAGTGTCTCCTGGGTGGGTGGCAGCTAGAGCTTCCCCGAGGGACTTGGAGAACTGGTCTATGAGCTCAGGTTGCTGTATAGTGGTGGTGTTGATGCGAGCCTTGCCTTCTTGCTTGGTATGGTGCAGCTTTTTGGACTGTAAGTCTTATGTTGCAGCATACCAGGGTTAGGTCTGTGTCGCAGTCTGCGCTGTGATAAGTGTGAGTGATAAAGACTGACCTGAGGCAATTACGTCTGACAATGATCAGGTCCAGCTGGTACCAGTGCTTTGATCTAGGATGCCTCCATGTCACTTTGTGCTGTGGCGTGGTCATGAAGTAAGAGTTGGTCATACAAAGGCCATTGAAGGTACAGAACTCCAGGAGCTGATGTCCATTTTCATTTGCCTTACCCACTTCAAAGTGACCAAGACATGAGGGCCAGGAGTAGTGGTCGGCACCCACTCTGGCATTGAAGTCACCCAGCGAAATGAGCTAGGCTTCGGCTGGGACATTCTTGAGTACAGCGTCAAGATTTTCATAGAATGCGTCCTTTTCTTCTGACTTCGCAGATTATGTTGGAGCATATGCGCTGATGGCCCTGGCCATGCCATAAAAAAATATAGTCCTTTTCTTTCAGCGTACTGGAGTCTGAGTGGCGTGTCTTTTGCAATATCTACATCGAGTCCCTTCAGCTCGTTGTTTATTATCGCTGTCTTTCAGGTATCGTTGATGTCCCTAAGGTTATCTGAGGCTCTGGACATCATCGTTTGCACATTCCAGGTGCCCAGTTTAAGAGCTGGTCTCTTTTTTAGTGTTCGTTGTTTGCCTGGTGCTATGTTTACAGTCTGCTTGTCAGCGTTGGCCTTATCCCCAAGCACCCATTGAGGAAGGCAGACTGTGGCGGGACAGCACCTAACTGACTGGGGGGCTACCCAGTTTGAGGCGGGTGGTAGTTGTCTAGTGAGACCCGAGAGTCTCTCCCACCGTGGAAAGCAACCCCTAGCGCCATGCTCCATGCCAATCTGAGCGATAGCTTATAACTCCTGCTTCCTGTGTTGTGACCTCGTTGCTGGCGAGGCTGGAGTGTCCTCTCTAGGTGTAGGGTGTGGTTATTTGGTTGTTTTGGTGTTTTGGCGGTGCAGAGTGTAACTAGACCTCTGGTCAGGGCAGTGTGATATGGAGGTCAAGATGTTGCCCGTACAGCATGTCCCTCCTCTCCACACACCAGGTAGGACCAAAGGAAGGGCAAAGGCCGATACAGTTTGGCACCAGGAGCATCGCAGGTGCTGCCAGAAGGGTGTTAAATACGACAAACTGTCTTAGGGGCTCCAACTCATGACTTTTCCTCAGGGTTTGCTCCCGTAGCCTTTCCTATGAATAGGTATGGCCGCAAGGCAGCGGAGATTTAAAGTCAGTTTTCCTTCTCCTTCTTGGGATGGTACGTCATTGGTTTCTCGTTGCCTTCTGACGGATTTTCATCTGGTTTACTCCATAGCCTTTTGACTTCAAGGTCATAACTCACAAGGCAATGGGGGCAATGGGCAGGTTAAGATGCGCCTCCCATTCGCATTGACAGTCCCTTCCCCGAGCATATGAGGCATTTTATAGGAACACTTGTGCCAAAAAACTGCTCCACCCCGCTCTCCACAGCTGTCGCCAGTTGGTCAGCGGCAGCTTACTGGTTATTCGCACCTAGCCTCCATATCTGCAGGCTGTTCAACTATCCGCCACTTGTGGACGCGGTGAGTCGAGGTTGGTCGCCCCAGCTTTACTCACTGTAGCAAGTAGGTATGTGATATACAGTGTTATAGCAGTAGTGTAAGAATATACTATTCAAAGAGTCATTTTCATCACTATCACCATTATCATTTGTAACAATGTAACCATCAAAATCAAGGTACTTAGGTCTGGTTCTGTTTCTTATCCCTTAATCTTCGGCAGCTTCTTGAGAACTCTGACTCTGTTGAGTTGTTTTATTTTCTTCAACCGTTACAGTTGGATTTGCTCTCTTTTGAGTTCCATCAGGTGTGGTTTTCTCGCAAATATGGTCTCCAAAAGGAATTTCAGGCGAGTCAGATTTCTCAGGACCAGCATTGTGAAATTGGACACATCTGATCTTCCTAACTAGTAGTGTTTCAGAGAAGTAGATCAGATAAACAGAAACATGTTGAGCCAAATGGTTGCATGTTAGTGTTAGCAATGTTGGGTTTTTTGCCAGTAATTTGTTGAAAGGGGGTGATTTCAAGTTTCTTATTGAAACATCTGTTACAGATATAATACGCAGCTGTCAAAACAGCATATTATAGATGGTTGGTACAACAAGACATATTTAAGAATGAATGGAAACTAACAACTCTGTACATTAATATACTTTGAATAGCCATTGTATAAAAAACTTTTAGTATACTTTTAGACATATTTAGAAAACCTAATTTTCTCAGAAAGTACATCCGTTGGTTTACTTTCTTAAATATATTAGAAACATACGTTTGTCAGTTGAGCTGTGAATCAACCGTGATCAGTGTTGTTGAACAAAGGTACATGACCAGAATAAATGTGTAATATCTTCCTCAACTCTCTCGCAGAATGTACAAAGAGGGTTTTGACTTTGATCTTGTTTGAATTTGGATACCAACTTATTTGTGGTCAAAATTTTATTATTGATTCGAACCTGTAACCATTTTAATTTCGTGCATTCCAAAGATCTTTGAATCATTCTAAATGCTTCCCAATTTAAAATATTGTAAAAGCTCTTCTTTTTCCCATTTTAATTGTGTTCCATAGAACCTATTTTTGGCCCTAAGATGTCTATAAATATTTCTGGTGCCTCTCTTATCTGTGAGTAAATTTTGAAAATGATGAATAATAGTAGGTCTCTTCCTCTACAACATTTTCTTTGACTAAAATTGACTGAAAAAGTTCACTTCCTTCAATTTTTTGTTGAAAGTGCTTTAAGGTTATGAAATCAAACTTGGAGATGGAGGGCATATTAAAATATTTGTGATTTTTTATCATACCAATAATTTTAAGACCATTATTCTGCCTAGTGTTGCCAAATTTCTCCATGACCATGAGTTTATTACAGACTTTTTTGCTCTATTTTGGTCTATATTGATCAATAATCAAAGTCAATTCATTTTTCTTATTAAATAGCCTATCGACGTTGGTATATAGAATAACAAAATCGTCTTCAATTTGACTCGAAAATAGTCAATGGTGGCGCTTTGCTGAACCGTTGGGACTTGCATCAGTAGTCTCATCATGACCGCTATCATCACTCCAGAAGGAACATCCGGGTTGGAGAGGGCTTGGTCTATGCCTTCCTCCAGATGCACCTCCTTTTGGGAAGCCTGGCGTTTCTGATTGAGTTTCACAGAATTATTGGGCGATGTTTGATTCCTCTGCTGAGAGCCTCCTTGACTTCGACTTGATGGATGTTCTGTCATCGACTGTACAGGGATTTTAGAGCTGGAACGCTTTCCTTTTGCCTGTTGTGATGAATAATCTTTCTTAGATATATCATCAAATGAACCAAATTGTTCATCAATTGGAGTGAATGGATTCAATTTTATCCTCTCCCCATTTCCACAAATCGCAACGATAGTCTCATCTGGGCCTTTTGCGTAACTCTGTGGTTCAATACTTTGAACCTATTTGTTTGATTTTTCAACCATGTAGCTCTCGAACATATCCCATACTCTGTGCGGATCTTGTTTCTCCTCTTCAGTCAGGTTGGTGCTAAGAAATAATTCTCTACCTCTCGGTCCTGACGATAGAAGTATGTAATTCCATTTTTCGTTATTTGCTTACTTACTTTACTTTATCCATCCTCTTATACCAACTAGGGCGTCGAGGGGAGAAAGAGCTTTCGATCTCTAGCAAGCTGAATGGCCTGGCTGGGTGGGATATCGTAGATCTTAATGGTATCTTTCACACCCTCAATCCAGATCTTCCTTGGTCTTCCTCTTGCCTTGTACCCTGGTATCTTTCTGTTGAACGCTTTACTGGCTAGCTGGTGAGGTGCCATACGTGTGAGATTGAGATATATATATGGCCCTTTTCATCTTGGCAGACGGTCATAGCAGTTCGTTTTTTTTATAGCTGTGTTAATTGGCACTTCTTCTCGTGACTTATGCGTCCAATGTTGGAGCCAAGGGTTCGTTGGCAGAAGTTGCAGCTCAATCTGATTGGTTGGGGCTGTCTGATTGATTGTTTTCGCCTGTCACTTTTTGCGTTCTTCTTTCGATAACGACCACATTCAACATTACGAATAATTTGTCGTGTCTGGTGCGCAATGCAACTACCTCCCCGCTCCCCAAAACATATTATAAGGAACAGGTACTTCTATGACCGTATGACAAGAACTGCTTACAAATGCGCCACCTATCGCTAGGGAAACCCATCAAGTTATCGTTCATACATTCCCTACAATACAGTCAGTCATGCAGTAAGATTTCCAAATAAGGCTGCAAACGCATTGGGGACAAACACCAACACGCTTTTGGCAGGCATCTCAACACGTATTTCACGCCGAACGCAAGGTGTACCATAGAACTGAGAATGGTGCAAAAGCAGTGTGATACAACGTGTATTCAACTTATTGCTTTTTTATTTTTAGTGAGCGAGGGCCTAGAGATCACATGATGATCAGTTCGATCAGGCCAATCCAAAATGGAGGCTCTGTGCATTGCTGTTGTGCAGCTCATTCTCTTATACTGGCTCGGGAAAAGGCGTTATAGGCCTCAAAGTCAATAGTATTGGGTTTATCACATATCGAAAGAGGGAAAGGTTGGGGGAATATCATCATCTTTTAGATGAGGTTCTGAAAGACGAGGAAAAATGTATCGCATACATTAGGATGAGGCCATCCACATTTCGGACACTCTTGGAGTGGAGCTTGTGAGTCCAGCCATCACCAAGCACACGACAAACTTCTGAAAGCCGTTGTCCCCAAGAGAACGCCTTTTGATTACTTTGAGGTAAGGGTTTGTTTTTTTTTTAGTTTCATCGTTATCACAATTTGAGTCATGAACAGCATCATTTCTTTTAAAAAGTGACTTTTTTTTATTGAACAAAATCCAATTTTATGTATAATGATAATGGAAATGAAAGGAAATATGTTCTTGATTGTCTTTTCAAGTCCTGGAAGAAAACATTTTGATATACTGCTCCTTGCTGACTAAAAATCACAGATAAAACGAGAATTATAATTAAAAATACAGAGGGGCCGTTCAATTATAATAGTACACCCCGAAGGGGGAAGGGGAGGGCGGGGTCAAAAACACCCCCATAAAGGTGTAAGATTATATTTAAATCGCCCCTAAATTAATTTTCAAAGGAACTTAGACACTTTGATTCTTCTGTGCTTAGTACCGATATGTATCATTAGAAGTCTGATAGTGATCATAATGATAAGCATTTTGAACAGCTTGTTGAACAGGACTTTGTCGACATGGCCTGGACTGACTTGGACCTGGCTGGTATGGCTCTGGTTCACTTGGCCCTTGGCTGGCCATGAGGTATTTTACAATGACACCATGTATCTCCATTTGGCACTTCATTTTTTCAAATGGTTCGAGCATTTTCATTTTTGTAACCAAGCTCAAACAATAGTGTTCATCTTCATTGAAGGTGCTTTGGGGCTGATTGATGCTGTCAGTACTGAAGCATTTAGATCCTAGATCTTTGATTGCCTTTACCACTTCGATGTCAAATTGTGATTGCTTTGACCTTGGTCGGCGTTCTCGGGGGAAAGGGAATTGCCTCTTTCTACCTCTTGAGCTAGACTTTTCTGGTTGTTGTGTTAGCAGCATGTCGATGTCAGGCATAGATATCTGGCTTTCCAAATCTGCATTCTCCAGGTCTTCAGAAATGCATGACATCGCTGCAGGGTTTTTGCCTGAGACAAGTCGTCATCACTGCTGCCTGATAGATCTGATAAGCTACTAGTTGCTGGTCTATCAGCCATGAATGGCACAAGAAAGGTCATGGCATCATAGAGGTACCATTTTTTCATGGTCTTCGCTGCTGACCCCGATTTGAAGGTTGTGGCTTGCTTCCTGTTTCTTTGGAAGTAGTCTCTCAACCTAGTCCACTTTTTGTGAGCTGCTGCTCCTGGAAAGGACAAGATAAAATCAATGTTCAAATATACATCCAAGGACATTCATTACGGTAATTTATATATGCACATGCTTGTTTACTTTTTTCAGATATCTGGCAGCCGGAGAGTATCCATCTTCATTGTCTTTCCACTTAAGGACAGGAGTTTCTACAGTTCGAGAGATTGTGAAAGAAACGTGTGTGGCTATATGGACTATTCTCCAACCAAGAGTAATGCCCAAACCCGATGCTGCAATGTGGATGGCAATCGCTGAAGATTTCAATGCTCGATTTCAGTTTCCTATGTGCATCGGTAGTCTCGATGGAAAACACATTCGTATTAAAAAACCAGACCGATCAGGATCAAAATACTATAATTATAAAGGTTATTTTTCCATCATTTTGCTTACGGCTGCCGATGCAGATGGTAAATTTCTAATGGTTGACATTTGATCTTGCGGGGGAAACAGCGACGCTGGAGTTTTCAGCCGTTCCTCATGTGGCAAACGACTGGCAGCAAATAAACTTAGCATTCCTCAATCGGACAAAATTCCAGGAACGGACATTGATATTCCATATCTTTTCGTGGCTGATGACGCCTTCCCTTTAACTACGCACGCAATGAAGCCCTTTTCACATAGGCAATTGACACATGACATGGAACTACAGGTTATCTCGTGCTCACATTTCTGTCGAATGTGCCTTTGGGAAGCTTACAGCAATGTGGCGCATACTCCATCGCCAAATTGAAGCACAACCCGAGACTGCCACAGACATAGTGAAGGCAATTACTGTCTTGCACAATTTTGTGATCATTGAAGAGCCTGTAAGAAGAGTTGTATCAACGCAAGAGGATACAGTGATCCAGGAAGAAGATAGCATTGAATTGCTTCGTCTCAAGAAAATGAGAAAAAGGTCAACAGCCAAAGCTCTTGAAATCAGACAGACACTAATGAACTATTTTCTTTCTGATGCTGGACGACTGTGCTTTCATTAAAACAATGATATTGGTGCGGTATCTTATATGAGATCTGAAAGTTTATGCGTTTGTGTGTGTGTGTGTGGAGAGAGAGAGAGAGAGAGAGAGAGAGAGAGAGAGAGAGAGAGAACAATCCAAATAAACAAATAAAAGACATACCATCAAGGTCGAATTTCTTGCCAATTTCTTCCCACTTCGTATTTATGAAAATGCGGTCGCTATAATTCGGTTCTGTTTTGTCATAAAGAGCCGAACAAGCCTGTAGGCCTACTGCTGAAATATTCTGTCTCCATCTTTAGTCTTGATGCCAACACAACACAGTGCTGTGCTCTTCACACTCAGCGATGACTGGCAAAAGCCGGCGACACCGAATGTATGACGGGATGCGCGATGTAGCAAGCAATTTGTGCACTAACGTCAAAAAAATTGTTACGAAGGCGTGTTGTTGAGATGTGAAGCTGTGTTGTACCCACTGCGTTTTAGTATAGGATTTAAAAAGTGCCACCAACGCCGATTCACACTGAAAGCCGTATATGTAGCCGTATATGACAAATTGATCCCGAATTTTCTCCTCCTTGTTATCGAAGTTACAGTGATCGGTCATTCAAAGAGCTTCCGAACAAAGGATTCAATAGGCTCCGAAGCGCTTTGTATTGCTTGGTGGAACTGGGCCCTTTCATGGATGACATTTCTACGAGGGATGAAGTAATTTTCAAACTTTTGAAGGATGATTTCATATGAATCACGAGGATCTTGGCCATTTTGTTGAGGAGCGTCGAAGTTGAAAGTTTGGAAGATTTTGTCTGCGTCACTGCCAAGAGTGTAGATGAGGGTAGACACTTGTACAACACTGGGTTCTTGATCAAGTTTTGTGGCTTTGCGTAATCTTTCAAAGCGAGTTTTCCAATGCGGCCATTCAGTCGTGTGAGAAAAATTGAAGTTTTCGGGTGGTGATAATTTAAACATTTTGTTTCAGTTGATTTAGATCTAGATCTAGTGTTTATTTAAGTAAGACGTATAATAGATCTAGATTTGTGTAGAATCTTGAGGTAGATCTAGCTCGAACCTGAATGTGAAGGTGAAACTTGTGGAACGTTGGATAAGTGAAGGTAGATCTCTTGGTCTATAGATGGAATCGAGATTTCGAAGGACAGCTTGTATCGCTTCAAATCGGGATTATAGAATGTCCATCCAAGAGTTTCTGCTACTGCATCTTGAGTTTGAGATTTAATTATGTATACTTATCCATGTTTAATTATGTTCGATAATTCTGACACCATGTTATGTCGTGTTGATGACATAGAAGAGATGAACACATGAGGACTGTTATGTAGACATGTTGAATGTTGTCATTTAATGAACAGGAAGTGGAACATAGTTCAACAGTATTGTAGTCATACATTAAAAGGGTGGAATGCATATTATCCACTATTCATAAAGCATAACCAGGACATGATAGGCACTATCGCTGGCTGACGAGTTTTGGACACGCGTTCGCTTCTTTTTCCCCATCAGGACACGATAGCACAAAGTGGTTCACCCCCACACATCTTGATTCTAGTGCCACCTCCTCTAGAAAAACGAATTCCTAAAGAAAATCCGGGAAGAATAAATGCTAACTAGAGAAAACACCACAAAATGGCGGACCTAGTTGTAAACACGTTTGACCCGGGGCCTCTTGACAGTTCTTAATGGGGGCTACATGTATTTGGTCTGTACATGATTTCCCCTGTCTAAATACAGCTTGCTGCTCTCTGTTTGCTGTCTGGCTTTGTCTTCAGTCTTTCTAGAATGATTCTAGACAAGATTTTAGCTGGTATCGAGAGTAAGGTTGATAGGTCCCCTTTCTTAGGACGTTTCACGAGGTATCCCTTTTTTCATTCTTCTGGGACCTCTTCGTTCGTCCAAATCTTCTGTGGGAAAGGTTAAAGTTAAAGCATATCAGTAGAAGTCTCGGTGTCTTCTATTAAAGCTTCAGGAGGATTCCATATATGGGCCTGCTGCTTTTCCAGATTCCATGTTTTTTGTTTGCTTTCTTAATCTGTTTTGTTGGGGTGTTGTTTACATCCAAGCTTTCATTTCCTTTTGTTATTTCTGGCGGCTGTAGAGGTGGCGGTCTATTCAGAATCTCTTTAAAGTGTTCAGCCCATCTTTCCCGCTGTTTTGCCTCGTTGGTAATAATATTTCCTTCCACCTTTGTCTTTTTTTTTGCCAGAAAGTGTATGGGAGATATATTATAGTCTTTTCATATCTCCTTTTTCCCAGCTGCTGTTTCTGCTTCTTCTGTTAATTCCAGTATGAACTTTTCTTGTCCTGCTTTGTGCTCTTTTTCACTTGCTGGTTGAACTCACGTTATTGACTTTGTAGTTCCTGTTTGCGTATTTTTTCTTTTTGTGTGATTACCATCATTTTCATCATCATCATCATCATCATCATCATCATCATCTTCTTCTTCTTCTTCTTCTTCTTCTTCTTCTTCTTCTGCCTTTGATGACCAAAACTTCTATTATTGAAGACTTGTATGGTCCCTTTGTCTTATTTCAGCTTTAAAACTTTCCTCAGATTTAGTCTTTTTCATTTCGATTGGGAGTTTTTTCCACAACCGAACTGTAGATGGATAAAAGGAATAGAGGTGGGTATCAGTTCTCGACTTGGGAATTGTTAAGTTGTTAACGGAGTTTCTTG